>SEYY01000480.1:262500-265000 GCA_009176605.1 Armadillidium nasatum | reverse complement strand
AATATATATAATGGCTTACCCTTCACTTGGGCGGAAAAAACAATAAATAGAAAACGATTTCATTTTTTATTTTCAATTTAAATTTTTTACGACCTCTTTCTTTTTTTAATAAATATTAAAAATGAAAAACTGAAAAAAAAAAATATAAAAAATAAAAAAAAAAAAAAAAATAATATATATATATATATATATATATATATATATATATAATATATATATATATATATATATATATATATATATATATATATATATATATATATATATATATATATATATATATATATATATATATATATATATATATATATATATATATATATATATATATATATATATATATATATATATATTATATATATATATATATATATATATATATATATATTAAAGTACTCTGAAGCTTGGGCAAGGGGAAATTTACTTGATGTAAAACTGTAAGGATTTATTAAACGTAAAAAATAAGCAAAGGTTCTAATGCTGTAATGTTTAACAACGATATTCTCTTGCTGTTACAAAATGATAACGATGATGATTAATGGCTTAATGAAAGATGTTTATTTAAATAAGATTTTGTAGATAGTTTTTTCCTTCGTTAGCTCATATATACTTAAGCATTAAAATGCTCAAGGAAGTAAGAAATTGTCGTCCTTACGACTTATACGTATCAATCTTTGTTTTGTAAAATGTAAGGTTACTAGCTCTGTTTCTATTTTTTGGTTTTTGCACTTCACAGTATTTTTAGATTAGTATAGTTTGCTTTTTTCTCTAGATAATTTACCTCTTTTTCATTACAATTTAACAGGGCTGGTAACCAATTATTTTACAAAATATAAATTGTTACGTGTACTTCTTAAGGTCTGGAATTGCTTTAGAAGCAATTGTGCTGAAATTTTTAATTTTTTTTCTTATGTAAAAACAAACATTCCTAGAAAATTGTAGACTAACAAACTTGTGTTTCTGCATCGATTTATAAAAACATTAATAATCACCTCTATTCGTATTTGTTTTTATAAATCAATATCGGCAAGCAAACAATGTTTGAGTGAGTAAATGTAATTTCAAAGAATATTCTTTAATTAAAAAGAATTTTATATATAAAACTGGATCATCACACTCTCTGCTAAATTGAAAATCATTATTTATTTATTTATTTATTTATCGAAAAAAATTATTCTACATTTATGTCAATCATAAGAAGTTTTTGATAATTCCTAAAGCACGAAATATATTTTAAGAAAAAATTTAAATTTCAAAATATTAACTATGTGAACAGTCGAATATATTTCAAGTTTGACACTTAAAAAATAAAAAAAAATAAAAATAAAATAAAATAAAAAAAAAAATAAATAAAAAAAATTTGAATTTCGATTTCTTAATCTAATTAAAATTATCAATCACCTTTGAAACTACCAATATAATATATAATAAAAAAGATATTATAAGACACCAAAATAAAATATAATTTAATTACCAAATATAATATTCAAAATATTTTCATTGAGATTGAATTACTTGCATTAAAGAAGGTGTACAAATAAGATAACTTACTGAGACTGTCCCAGTAAAACCATGTAATATCAATGCAGAAATATCAAATAAATCAATACTGAACTATCTTAAAACAGTAATTTACTAACATTGATGAACATGAAGCTCTTTCAAACATTATTACATCAAAATTTTGCATTTAACTTCAAAAGTATTTTGGCAATAAAAAATGACTCATTTTCATTTTCCCATTTCACCGTTTTTCAATTAAAGAAATAGTTAACCAACTCTAATAATAATAATAATAATAATAATAATAATAATAATAATAATAATAATAATAATAATAATAATAATAATAATAATAATAATAATAATAATAATAATAATAATAATAATAATAATAATAATAATAATAATAATAGTTCCTGTAAAATTAGTAATATTATAAGTAGATTCAGATTGAAATAAATACTAAAAGTGATTTCGTTTGTTTTTGAAACCAATATCCTTATATATATATATATATATATATATATATATATATATATATATATATATATATATATATATATATATATATATATATATATATATATATATATATATATATATATATATATATATATATATATATATATATATATATATATATATATATATTATATATATATATATATATATATATATAATTATATATATATATATATATATATATATATATATATATATATATATATATATATATATATATATATATATATATATATATATATATATATATATATTATATATATTATATATATATATATATATATAATATATATATATATATATATATATATATATATATATATATATATATATATATATATATATTATATATATATATATATATTATAGTAATATATATATTCATTAAAAGTTGTTTACAAGAAAGTTGCAATTACTTTACCTTATTTTTTTACATTAGTACATAATCTAATTATTATATATATTATATATATAT
>SEYY01000480.1:255000-260000 GCA_009176605.1 Armadillidium nasatum | reverse complement strand
TGATGCTGCATGTGTTGGTGGCAGAATCTGGAGAAAAGATGAGAATACTTGTGAGAGAGTTTGAAGGGAAATGTGCAAACACGAGATTGAAATTCAATCCAGCGAAGAATAAAGTTATGAGGATTGGAGGTGGGGATGAGGAAATGTGGAGGGAGGAATTTGTTTGTAGAAGTGTGAGAATGGAAACTTGAGGAGGTGAATGAATTCAAATATCTAGTAATGTTGGGTGGAAGGTAAGGGTGGGACGGAAAAAGGAATAAAGAACAGAGTGGTAGAGGGAATGAAATTATTGGGGGGCCTAAGAAAAGTATGGAAGAAAGGAAAAATTTCGAAAGAAATAAAGATAAGAATGTTTGAATGTATGTGTTCACCTTCTGTATTGTATGTGTGTGAAACATAGACGATAAGTGCTCGGTCGAGAAAAAGTTTCAATGTCTTTGAGATGAAAGATTTGAGAGCGATATATAAATTGAGAAGGATTGATAGGATATAAGAAATGAAAGAATAAGGGAGATGTGTAAATAGAAGAAGGGTGTAATTGATAGAGAGGAAGAGGATGTGCTAAAATGGTTTGGACATATGTGAAGAATAAAAGAGAACAGGATGGTTTGCAAGGTACGTAGATCCGATGTAGATAGGGGAAGGGTAGGGGGAGGGAAAGGCTGAAGTGGAGATGGATGGATGGAGTGAGAGTGATTTTGATGGAAGGAATTTGTGTTTAGACGAGGGTAGAAGATTAGTGGAGACAGAGATGGAGGGAAGTGGTGAAAGCGTTGAAAGGTAAGAATAGTTATGTTTGTAAGGGAATTGTGGCGGGCACCACCTCACGAAAGTGGGAAAGGGGATAGTGAAATATATATATATATATATATATATATATATATATATATATATATATATATATATATATATATATATATATATATATATATATATATATATATATATATATATATATATATATATATATATATATATATATATATATATATATATATATATATATATAATTAACATCCGCATCCGCATCCTCATCCAAAGTAACATCCGCATCCGCATCCTCATCAAAATTAACATCCACCATCCGCATCCGCATCCGCACTTTCGAAAATTCAAAATCCGCATCCACATCCGCATCCGCACTTTCGAAAATTCAACATCCGCATCCGCATCCGCATCCGCACTTTCGAAAATTCAACATCCGCATCCGCATCCGCATCCGCACTTCTCCAAAATTCAACATCCGCATCCGCATCCGCATCCGTACTTCTCCAAAATTCAACATCCGCATCCGCATCCGCATCCGCAAATTGGAAAATATGACATCCGATCCATCACTAATATATATATATATATATATTAGTGATGGATCGGATGTCATATTTTCTAATTGCGGATGCGGATGCGGATGCGGATGCGGATGTGGATGTCGAATTTTGGAGAAGTGCGGATGCGGATGTTGAATTTTTGAAAGTGCGGATGCGGATGTGGATGTTGAATTTTCGAAAATGCGGATGCGGATGCGGATGCGGATGTTGATTTTGGTGTGGATGCGGATGCGGATGCCATCACTAATATATATATATATATATATATATATATATATATTATATATATATATATATATATATATATATATATATATATATATATATATATATATGTGTGTGTGTGTGTGTGTGTGTGTGTGTGTGTGCGTGTGTGTACAGTACAGGGTGTCCTAGAATCTAGATGTATTGCAGCATGCAAGTTTTGGAAAAGAATATTGAAATTAATAGATAATACTTTATTTAATCATAACACGTGCTCAAAGTGAGTACCCTCTACATTAAAACATGTTTCTATTCTCTTCACGAAACTGTCTTTCACACTCCTGAGGGTTTCAGGGGTAATCATTTATCATGTAGTTGTTATTTCATCCCTTAAATCATCAAATGTGAGTGGACGGTTTTTGTACCCAACAGATTTGGGATGACTCCAAAGGAAAAAATCAAGTGGGGTAAGATCAGGTGATCAGGGTGGTCACTCCACGGGCCCAATCTGTCCAATCAATTTGTTAGGATAGGTCTGGTCCAAGTGGTCACGCAAGCATGTTGCAAAATGTGCTGGAGTTCCATCCTGCCGAAGAAAGAAGTACTGTCGTCAACGTAAGGGAACATCCTCAAGGTAGTCAGACAAGAAGGTTTGCAATAATTCTAAGTATGTCTCATCAGTGTCATTATCATTGAAGAAGTATGGGCCAATGATTTCCTTCTCCCAGATACTAGACCACACTATGATCCTTGGATTGTGCTGTTGATGTCTTTCTTCATTCCAAAATTGATTGTTATCTGACCAATAACGTATATTATGCTGGTTCACATGGCCATTCAAATGAAAAAATGGCTTCATCACTGAAAAATATTGACGAATCTATGTGCGCGTGAATCTATTCACAAAATTCCATCAACCTATCTGTGTCATGACCATGTAGAGATTGCACAAGATGTACTTTGTACAGATAAAATTTAAACGTCATAAGAATACGATACACTGACGATTTGCTTATGTTTACCTTCCGGCTTATTCTTCTGACTGGTTTTACTGAACTTTTCACAACATCCACCAAAACAATAGAGAATAGTACTTAATAAGTTGCACTCTTTGGTCACCCACATCTCGGACAGTCAGCAGCTGAGCCAATTTCTGTGAAGAGTTTGATTAAAGGGCAGAGAGTGGTATGGCTCAATGATTATCTCTCAGAGGGGGCTTCGGTTGAATTCATCAGATACTGAGCTGTGTGTAGCACATTGTCTACCAAACATGAAAACAAGTTGAACTTTTCTTGTACTATATAAAAATCTATCTATCTATCTATCTATCTATCTATCTATCTATCTATCTATCTATCTATCTATATATATATATATATATATATATATATATATATATATATATATATATATATATATATATATATATATATATATATATATATATATATATATATATATATATATATATATATATATATATATATATATATATATATATATATATATATATATATATATATATATATATATATATATATATATATATATATATATATATATATATATATATATATATATATATATATATATATATATATATATATATATATATATATATATATATATATATATATATATATATATATATATATATATATATATATATATATATATATATATATATATATATATATATATATATATATATATATATATATATATATATATATATATATATATATATATATATATATATATATATATATATATATATATATATATATATATATATATATATATATATATATTAGAGGTGGACCGGATATCCGCATCCGCATCCGCATCATTTTTTCCAATATCCGCAACCGCATCCGCATCTGCGGATAGTAAAAAATTACTATCCGGTCCACCTCTAATAATATATATTATATATATATATATATATATATATATATATATATATATATATATATATATATATATATATATATATATATATATATATTGAAAGTTGTGTTAACAAATGTTATTAAGTCTAAGGGAGTTTCAAGGATGACTGAAACATTAATGAAGGAGATGAACGACAGATTTGAAAACCTGGAAAATGATGATGCTTATACAATTGCAACCTTTTTAGATCCTAGGTACAAAACAAAATTTTTTTAAACCACTTGTTTCTCAGAATGTTAAAATCAAATTAGGATGCTTATGCGATGAGATGATAGAAACAGCTAAAATAACGCCTTTCAAGAAAAAGCAAAAGCTCTCAGATACAAAAGAAACAAAATCAAGTGTTAGCTTAAGCATTGCTAAATCAATGAAAGATCTTCTAGCTTCCAGCAGCGATGAAGAATCACAGTCAGAAGTGTCAAAGGATACAATATCGATTATTGAAAATTATCTGAAACTCCCACGTTTGGAGGCAGATAAAGACCAACTGGTTTGGTGGAGAGATAATTGCAAAAGTTTCCCTTTTCTTGCTGAGCTGGCAAGGACTTATTTAGCATGTCCTTCAACTAGTGTTGCTAGTGAGCGTCTTTTCAGTGGAGCAGGCCTCATTTACGACGAAAAGCGAACCAAACTTTCACCTGAAAGAGCCCAAAAGCTTTTATTTCTAAAAAATAACTTACCAATTATTAACTTCAAATGGAATATGTGAAACTGTGAAGTGTGAAGGTAATACTGAATTACTGGATATATATATATATATATATATATATATATATATATATATATATATATATATATATATATATATATATATATATATATATATATATATATATATATATATATATATATATATATATATATATATATATATATATATATATATATATATATATATATATATATATATATATATATATATATATATATATATATATATATATATATATATATATATATATATATATATATATATATATATATATATATATATATATATATATATATATATATATATATATATATATATATATATATATATATATATATATATATATATAACCTTTTTCCAATTGGTGGAGGTTGGGGAAAGAGGTTGGTGAGGTGTTCAAGAGTTGGGTCCCCGTCCCACACCCTGGTAACATAGATTCTGGAAATTATATTTAAAATTCCAAGAATCTATGGCAAAAACTCTTAAAAAATTAAACTATCCGCATCCGCATCCGCATCTGCAGATATCTGCAAATGAATATCCGCAACCGCATCCGCATCCGCGGATAGTAAAAAATTACTATTCGGTCCACCTCTAATATATATATATATATATATATATATATATATATATATATATATATATATATATATATATATATATATATATATATATATATATATATATATATATATATATATATATATATATATATTATATATATATATATATATGTAATCCATATAGCCTTTACATTATAAAGATTTACTATCAAATTAGCCAATTAACCTGACATCCTAAAT
>SEYY01000480.1:247500-250000 GCA_009176605.1 Armadillidium nasatum | reverse complement strand
GTGTGTACCCCCTCCTTGAAAAGGGCTCTGCCCGTGAGAGGTGGCCCTCTTTATTTATATATATATATATATATATATATATATATATATATTTACTATGAATATATTATTGAATTTCAAAGAAAAAAGTTATTTTAAGGTAGAGAATTTACAATAGAAATCAATCCCTGAAGACAAAACAATCTCTTTCAAACAGAAGTAAATTTACCCTTTATATAAGAGACTCTTAAGGATTAATTTACTTTGCTCTTGGTACAAACTACAAATTCAGTTTTAATTAACTTATACTACAAAAGGAATTTATTTCATAATTACCATTTTATTTCAAGCAAAATTCCCTGGAAAGTATATATATATATATATATATATATATATATATATATATATATATATATATATATATATATATATATATATATATATATATATATATATATATATATATATATATATATATATATATATTGCTGCTAGGTGTGTTGCTTTCAAGAAGAAAAGAGTAATAAAAAGTAGAAGATCGATTAGGAGTGGATTAAACATGAAGTTATAAAGAGGTAAAAAGTTAAAAAGAGTTGGAGATAGAACAGAACCATCAGGAATATCATTTTTGTTACTGAGTGACCGGAAAGGAAATCACAGATATTTCTACAGAAAGAGGGGTTAGTATCAAGAGAAAAAAAATTTAGATATCAAAATATTTGTCAATTCACTTTCAAAAGCTTTCTTTTTATGTCAAGCGCCACATAAAATGAATCACACAACTGAACATAACAGAGGATCGAGAAATAGAGAAAAGAATGAAAATGGCTCCCTGTTCTCTATGAAGAACACCCTGCACTCTTGATCTGAGTCAAGACTAGAAGAATTTTAATGTTTTCAAAACTTATTATTAATATATGATATGAAAAGTTAGAGGTTGAGAAAAATTCTTGTTTTCAGCGCAGTATGAATAAATTTACGTTTCCAGCGTGAAGAAAAATCAAAATTGTTAGGCAGAGAAAAAGTAATTTTATTTAGACAGAATGAAAATTTAAAAAATATAGGTTATGAGAGTCAGAAACAGAATATCATCAGAACAATATATTGATATTAAGGTCATAGAAACAAAACATCATATTAGGTTTAAATTAGTTGGATAAAAGTAATGAAGGAATATCTTTGAATATCCTTGAATGAAATTCCGAGAAAAGATTTGATCAAAGACGCTTTCCTTTGCAGATGTTAAAGAAAAATTGCTTTTAGATTATATAAGAAGAGAAAGGAAAGAAGAAAAAGAAAAGCATGAGTTGGCTTTTCTTTCAAAGTGTCAGTAAGAACTTGAAGAAGAGGAAGAATATATATATATATATATATATATATATATATATATATATATATATATATATATATATATATATATATATATATATATATATATATATATATATATATATTAATATTATTATTATCAATGTATTAATAAAAATTTTGCATAGTATTAAGTGTAATTTTCGGTATGTACAAATATCTGTAATCTTCAGGGCCGATAATGTATTTTTATTGTCCCAGAAGCATATATATATATATATATATATATATATATATATATATATATATATATATATATATATATATATATATATATATATATATATATATCACCTTTCTCATTATCGTGGGGCGGTGTCTATAGCAGGCCCCATTCAATTCCCACTCTCACCACTCACCAAATTTTTCCACTCCTATTCCTCCGTCAGAAGCACACCGCTGGTCATCCTTCTGTCCCTTAACTATCTCTCACATCCTCCATTTCTGATACAAACACATTTTTTACCATCCTCTCTTCATTCATTACCAAGCCATCTCATCATACTCTGTTCAGCTCTTCCAACCAAACTCCTTCTTCAACCACACATTTTCTTTATTCTAGTATCCTTAACTTTATCGCTTCTGCTAATACCTCAAACTGCCCTTAGACCTTCTATCCTTTTCCTTTTCCTCGCATTCAATCTCCATACTTCTCTCCCTTGAATGACCATTGGTATACAACATCCATCAAACATTCGCACTTCTCTTGATAGTCTTCCTCTATTCCAAATATATATATATATAATATATATATATATATATATATATATATATATATAATATATATATATATATATATATATATATATATATATATATATATATATATATATATATATATATATATATATATATATATATATATATATATATATATATATATATATATATATATATATATATATATATATATATATATATATATATATATATATATATTTATAAATAAATAATTAATTATTTTTCCTTATATTATATTATTTTTTATTATTATTTTATTATTATTATCATTATTTTATTTATTATTATTATATTATATTTTTAATTATTTTAATTAAAAAAAAAAAAAAAAAAAAAAATTATTATTATTATTATTATTAATTATTATTTTTATTATTATTAGTAATTATTATTATTATTGCCATTATTACTA
>SEYY01000480.1:210000-225000 GCA_009176605.1 Armadillidium nasatum | reverse complement strand
AACCCAAATTAATTAATATGTTATTCTGCAATTTTAATGTTCATCTGAATCTATTTGTATTGTGAATTTCTTGTTTGGCTTTTAGAGATATATATATATATATATATATATATATATATATATATATATATATATATATATATATATATATATATATATATATATATATATATATATATATATATATATATATATATATATATATATATATATATATATATATATATATATATATATATATATATATATATATATATATATATATATATATATATATATATATATATATATATATATATATATATATATATATATATATATATATATATATATATATATATATATATATATATATATATATATATATATATATATATATATATATATATATATATATATATATATATTATATATATATATAATAAAATTAAAATTATAAATAAATATAAAAAAAAAAAAATTATTTATATATAATATATATATATATTATTTTAATTTTTTTTTAATTTTATTTAATGATCAGCTTTTAAATTTTTTTTTTTTTTTTTTTTTATTTCTTTTACTTGCAAATTTAAAATTTTATTAATTTTGATTGTAAATCTAACACATATTGTGAATTCTGTAATTAATATTTTATAATTCTTTTCAGAGATTTTCACTGATAATGGATGTAGGTAATACGAAACGTTCTATGATTAAAAAATGTAAATAAAAACAGGAAAAATATTTATACTTTTATTTGAAGTATATGGCTTAATCATATATATATATATATATATATATATATATATATATATATATATATATATATATATATATATATATATATATATATATATATATATATATATATATATATATATATATATATATATATATATATATATATTAGGGATGGAGCGATACCAAAATTTTTACCGATACCGATACCGATACCGATACCTAAAAATTACCGATACCGATACCAATTACCAGATACCGATACCGATACCGGTATCGGAAAATATGCCGATACTACTACCGATACCAATACCGATACCGATACTACTTTACTCTTATCCAAAAATTTTGCCGATACCGATACCGATACCGATACAGTATCGGAAAATATGCCGATACTTGCCGATACCGATACCGATACCGATACTTCACTCCATCCCTAATATATATATATATATATATATATATATATATATATATATATATATATATATATATATATAAAGCATAGCTAAAAGTTTGAAACAAACCTTTGAAATTTCTATATTACCTTTTCTTTACATTTATTTTACCAAGGAAAATTCTCTTTTGTTTTAATAGTTTAATACAAATTTATTCATTGAAAAATGATTTTAATTAACCTCGTTGTAATTTTAATTTACTATATATATATATATATATATATATATATATATATATATATATATATATATATATATATATATATATATATATATATATATATATATATATATATATATATATATATATATATATATATATATATATATATATATATATATATATATATATATATATATATATATATATATATATATATATATATATATATATATATATATATATATATATATATATATATATATATATATATATATATATATATATATATATATATATATATATATATATATATATATATATATATATATATATATATATATATATATATATATATATATATATATATATATATATATATATATATATATATATCCATATATATATATATATATATATATATATATATATATATATATATATATATATATATATATATATATATATATATATATATATATATATATATATATATATATATATATATATATATATATATGTTCAGTTTATTTATCTCCTAATTCTACTGACTATGCTAAATTCTTCGACTATTTAAACTCCAAAATAGAGCACATTCTCTCTTCTTCTCCTTTCTCTGAAATCATCATATTAGGTGATTTCAATGTTCACCACCGCCAATGGCTTTCTTCTAGTTCTCATGATACAGCTGGTGAACGTGCCTTCCTTTTCGCTATCCAAAACGACCTTGAGCAGTTGGTGCAGCTCCCTACTCGTATCCCTGATCGTCTTGGAGATGAACCCAACGTTCTAGACCTTTTCCTAACTTCTAATCCTTCTCCTTATACTGTTAAACTCTTTCCTCCTCTGGGTTCCTCCGATCATCTTCTTATCTCTGTATCCTCTTCTATCTCTTCAAGTCTTCCGCAGGAAAGACCCCCTTCTACGGAAAGGAAACGCTTGTGGCACTTCGGTGCCGCAAGCTGGTCGGACTTGCGGTCGTACTTCTTTGATTTCCCGTGGAATGATTATTGCTTCCGTAGGAGGGGTCCCTCGGAGTGTGCAGAACGCATTACTGAGGTGATTCTCTCTGGCATGGAGGCATACATTCCATATTCTTTCCCTTCTACTAAACCTAACAAACCTTGGTTTAACTCTGCTTGTTCTCGTGCTATCCGCCGCAGGGACGCTGCCTTCAGGGATTACCGTCGTCTTCAAACTCCAGAAACTCACGCTACTTATATTTCATCCCGGAATCGTGCAAAATCTATCCTTCGTAACACTAAAAACTCCTTTCTCCGTAAAAAATGCAATAATCTTTCTGGTTCCTCTTCTTCACGTTCTTTCTGGCATTTTGCAAAAAATGTCAACTCTAACTTTGCTTCTTCCTCTTTACCTCCTTTAATATCTTCCGACGGCACAACTGCCGTTTTACCTTCCTCTAAAGCTGAACTCTTTGCTCAAACTTTTGCCTCTAATTCAACCTTAGACGATTCCGGAGCTGTTCCTCCTCCTTCAACCCCCTCTAACTCAATTATGCCTGAAATTAGAATTTCTTCTAAAGATGTCATTTCTGCTCTCTCTGAGCTTAATACTAAGAAGGCGTACGGTCCCGATGGTATTCCTCCTGTGGTTCTCAAAACTTGTGCTTCCGAGCTTGCACCCTGCCTCGGTAAACTATTTCGTCTTTGTCTCTCTACTTCAACCTTTCCTTCTTGCTGGAAACGTGCGCTCATTCAACCTGTGCCGAAGAAGGGGGACCCCTCTCAACCCTCCAACTACCGTCCTATTTCTTTGACCTCCGTTCTCTCTAAAGTTTTCGAATCTATCCTTAACAGGAAGATTTGGAAGCATCTCAATTCTTCTAATCTTATCTCTGATCGCCAGTATGGCTTTCGTAAGAAACGCTCTACAGGTGATCTTCTTTCCCTTCTCTCTGAATCTTGGTCCTCCGCTCTTCGGCATTTCGGTGAATCTTTTGCTGTCGCGCTGGACATATCGAAAGCCTTCGATAGAGTCTGGCACAAAGCTTTGATTTCTAAACTTCCCTCTTTCGGTATCTATCCTTCTCTCTGTGATCTTCTCGCTAATTTCCTTTCCGGTCGTTCTATAGCAGCTGTTGTAGACGGCCACCGTTCATCCTTTAAATCTATTAACAGTGGTGTTCCTCAGGGTTCTGTACTATCACCAACACTTTTTCTACTCTTCATTAATGACCTTCTCTCTATCACCTCATCTCCTATCCACTCCTATGCTGATGACTCCACCCTTCATTATTCCTTCCATTTTGAAAAACGTCCCACCCAACAGCAGTTGATAGACTCGAGAAGGGTAGCCTTGGAACAACTAACCTCTGATCTTTCTCGTATTTCAAATTGGGGCAGAGAAAACATGGTTGTTTTCAATGCCTCAAAAACTCAAGTTCCTCCATCTCTCCACTCGACACAATCTTCCACACAACTATGATATCTTCTTCGAAAACACACAACTCATGCCTTCATCTGTCCTTAATATTCTCGGTGTTTCTTTTTCTCGTGATCTTTCTTGGAAAGATCACATTACTTCTCTTTCTAAACAAGCTTCTAAGAGGTTGGGTGTTCTGAGGCGCCTTCAGAATTTCTTCACGCCACCCCAGTTGCTTTCTCTGTATAGGGGTGTTGTTCGTCCCTGTATGGAGTATGCTTCGCACATCTGGGGTGGTTCCACACATACAGCTCTCTTAGAGAAGGTGGAGTCTAGGGTATTTCGTCTCATCAACTCTCCTGCTCTTACTAACTCTCTCCAATCTCTTTCTTCCCGTCGAATTGTTGCGTCACTCTCTCTTTACTATCGCTATTACAACGGACACTGCTCTTCTGAACTCTCTCGTTGCATACCTCCTCCATTGAGAAGAGCTCGTGCGACACGCCTTTCTACACATTCTCATCCTTTCTCTGTCCAACTCTCCGACCCCAGACTTAACCGCTATGCTCAATCTTACATGTACTCTACTGGTAAAGTCTGGAACACACTCCCTTCATCTGTTTTCCCAACTTCCTTTGACTTGCATACTTTCAAACGCCGTGTGTCTGGACACGTCGGCCACCATCGACCATGATAATAGACCTTTCCCAACTCCGGTGGAATTTGGTAGGCCTCTGGCCTTTGCCCACCGGAGGAGACATAAAAAAAAAAAAAAAAAAAAAAATATATATATATATATATATATATATATATATATATATATATATATATATATATATATATATATATTATATATATATATATATATGTATATATATATATATATATGGTTTAGGTGTAGATTGTTTCTGACTTTCGATATTTTTTATATCGGTATTTTTTTGTCGATATTTTATTTTAATCGATACTTTTATACCTATAATTTTTTTTATACCTATAATTTCTTTACGGTCCTTGGCTAGTATGTCGTGCCAACGTTCTTATGTAGGTTAGGACTCTTTTACGGCAACTTCGGTAGTTCAGGTTATGATAAGTCGAATTAGGTTCTGCTACAAAAATAAGTAATAATAATTGTGTGTATGTCTGCTGTAATAGCCTCTAATTCTTGCCAACGTTCTTGTTTAGGTTAGGCATCTTCGATATTTTCGATTATCGATTTTTTCTGACAATCGAAAGTCAGAAACAATCTACACCTTTACCTATATATATATATATATATATATATATATATATATATATATATATATATATATATATATATATATATATATATATATATATATATATATATATATATATATATATATATATATATATATATTCTCCCCATTAACTATTTCCATGTAAACACCTTACGTTATAAAATTCAAGAAGATAAGAGTAATTCGTATTCAAATTCCTTCCGATATCTTTTTTTAATAGTTTTACCTTAAATGAACCGAAAACGAGGAAATGTTTTGAAGTTAAACTGTAACATAAAATATTTTTATTCTAAAAATATTTTTAAATTTTTCTGAATTATAAAAGGTACAAAATTTGCATTGAAAAATGAAAAATAAATACGAAAATAAAAATGAGTTATTATAAAAAAAGAAATTTATATATCAATAGTAAAATGCTTGTTATCTTTAATATTGATTTCAAGTATATATATATATATATATATATATATATATATATATATATATATATATATATATATATATATATATATATATATATATATATATATATATATATATATATATATATATATATATATATATATATATATATATATATATATTAGTGATGGATCGGATGTCATATTTTCCAATTTGCGGATGCGGATGCGGATGCGGATGCGGATGCGGATGTTGAATTTTGGAGAAGTGCGGATGCGGATGCGGATGCGGATGTTGAATTTTCGAAAGTGCGGATGCGGATGCGGATGCGGATGTTGAATTTTCGAAAGTGCGGATGCGGATGCGGATGCGGATGCGGATTTTGAATTTTCGAAAAGTTCGGATGCGGATGCGGATGCGGATGTTAAATTTGATGAGGATGCGGATGCGGATGCGGATGTTAATTTTGATGAGGATGCTGATGCGGATGCGGATGTATATATATTATATATATATATATATATATATATATATATATATATATATATATATATATATATATATATATATATATATATATATATATATATATATATATATATATATATATATATATATATATATATATATATATATATATATATATATATATATTTCACTATCACCTTTCCCACTTTCGTGAGGTGGTGCCCGCCACAATTCCCTTACAAACATAACTATTCTTACCTTTCAACGCTTTCACCACCTCCCTCCATCTCTGTCTCCACAAATCTTCTACCCTCGTCTAAACTCAAATTCCTTCCATCAAAATCACTCTCACTCCATCCATCCATCTTCACTTCGGCCTTCCCCTCCCCCTACCCTTCCCTCTATCTACATCGGATCTACGTACCTTGACAACCATTCTGTTCTCTTTCATTCTTCACATATGTCCAAACCATTTTAGCACATCCTCCTTCTCTCTATCAATTACACCCTTCTTCCATTTACACATCTCCCATATTCTTTCATTTCTAATCCTATCAATCCTTCTCAATTTATATATCGCTCTCAAATCTTTCATCTCAAAGACATTGAAACTTTTTCTCGACCGAGCACTTATCATTTATGTTTCACACACATACAATACAGAAGGTGAACACATACATTCAAACATTCTTATCTTTATTTCTTTCGAAATTTTTCCTTTCTTCCATACTTTTCTTAGGCCCCCCAATACTTTCATTCCTTCTACCACTCTGTTCTTTATTCCTTTTTCCGTCCCAACCTTACCTTCCACCCAACATTACTAGATATTTGAATTCATTCACCTCCTCAAGTTTCCATTCTCACACTTCTACAAACCAATTCCTCCCTCCACATTTCCTCATCCCCACCTCCAATCCTCATAACTTTATTCTTCGCTGGATTGAATTTCAATCTCTTGTTTGCACATTTCCCTTCAAACTCTCTCACAAGTATTCTCATCTTTTCTCCAGATTCTGCCACCAACACATGCCGCATCATCTGCAAAAAGTAAAACATTCACTTCACATTCACCCTCCATATTTCTCAACGTAATACTCTTCCCTTCTCTCCCCATTTTTCTAAGTGAACCATTCATCAATAGATTAAATAACATGGAGATATTACAAACCCCTGTCTCAATCCCACTCCTATGCTAAACCAATCCGATAGTTCTCTCTTCACCCTCACTCTTGATCTACAATTCGCATATATATATATATATATATATATATATATATATATATATATATATATATATATATATATATATATATATATATATATATATATATATATATATATATATATATATATATATATATATATATATATATATATATATTAGTGATGGATCGGATGTCATATTTTCTAATTTGCGGATGCGGATGCGGATGCGGATGTCGAATTTTTGAAAGTGCGGATGCGGATGCGGATGCGGATGTTGAATTTTTTAAAGTGCGGATGCGGATGCGGATGCGGATGCGGATGCGGATGTTAAATTTCCGAAAGTGCGGATGCGGATGCGGATGCGGATGTTGAATTTTCGAAAATGCGGATGCGGATGCGGATGCGGATGTTGATTTTTGTGCGGATGTTCCGCATCCGCGCATGCGGATGCGGATGCGGATGCCATCACTAATATATATATATATATATATCATTGTCATATTAAATTTCTATTAAAAATTTTGTAAATATGTTTATTGCCTTATTTAAATTTCTGACAAACAATAAAAAAAATTAATAAAAATTGAAGATGTTATACTTTACGTTATTAATAAATTAAATAATTATTTTTATTAAATTTTATTATTAAAGATTTTTCATTATTTTTTTATTATTTCATTAAATTTTTACCCTTAAAAATTTTACTTTCGTTGTAAGCATATATATATATATATATATATATATATATATATATATATATATATATATATATATATATATATATATATATATATATATATATATATATATATATATATATATATATATATATATATATATATATATATATATATATATATATATATATATATATATATATATATATATATATATATATATATATATATATAAACTGTTGTTTAAAAATAAAACGAACACATTTTAGGATGTAGAATAAAATAAAACAGGAAGGTTTCTCAAAATTTATTTTCAAATTTCAAATTCCTCATTAATAATTAGGAATTGAAACTAAGAGAGTTTTTTTTATTTTTTTTTTTTTTTTTTTTTTTTTTTTTTTTTTTTTTTTTTTTTTTTTAAATTATAAATAGGCACTTTACACAGAGAAACCAAATGCGAAATTAATCTTATTATTTTGCATATTTAGCTTTCAAAATTTTGTTTTATTTTTGACTTTTTTTTTTCTTTTTCGGTCTTCCAGTAAAAGGAATAATAATAATAATAATAATAATAATAATAATGATAATAATAATAATAATAATAATAATAATAATAATAATAATAATAATAATAATAATAATAATAATAAGAAGAATAATAATAATTGGGAATTAGATTTTGAAATATTAATTCCTGAGATATTTATATACTACGATTTAAATAATTTACTCCAAATTTAGAACTTTTATCTATTCAAATTCCTTAATTAAAAATATGCATATAAAGGAAAAGAAGTTTTTATATTACTTTGAAAAATAAACTAGGATTTTATATTTCTTATGATATATATATATATATATATATATATATATATATATATATATATATATATATATATATATATATATATATATATATATATATATATATATATATATATATATATATATATATATATATATATATATATATATATATATATATATATATATATATATATATATATATATATATATATATATATATATATATATAAAATGCAAAAATAATAAAAAATAGTTTAAAACCAATTAAATAAAAAAAAATATAATAAGTACATTAATAAATAAATAAATTAATACATAATATTTTCAGATGTTTTCAAAAAGGAAAAATAAATTATAAAACAATAAAATAATAAAATAATAAACAAATAAAAAAAATGATAATTTGATGTTCAAAAAATTAAATTTTGGTGTTCTTTTTCCCCAAATTTTCGTTCTAATGAAAATAAATTGAAATTAAATGGTAATTTCATTCTACTATTAAATCTTGTTTAATTTTTTTATTTTCAATTATAAGTTTCAACTGTTTCGTATAAAATAATACTAAGTTAAGGATGATGCAATGAATATATTTCGTATTTTTTTGTTAAGAAAGTGTTCCTCTTACTTTCTACTGACACTCTGACTTTACGTTCTTAAGTTATGCTACCTTGGTAATTTATTTTGGAGTATGTAAGCAATATTTTTGCTAAATTTTCGGTATAAAGAATATGGCCTTACGTATGGAATGCTATAGTATGTTCACTCACTAGCATAGCTATAACTTTAATTGTTTTAATTAGTTTGATTTTCATAATATACAGGAATGCTGGGCTAATATTAGAATGGCTTCTAAAAAGTGTTCTAAAGATGTTTCTAACGCCAGATAATGAAAAGATTACCACGAGAACTGAAGATGAATAACACGACTAGTTTATTACGCTGTTTTAAGAACCAAAGGTAGATACAAAGTATCCTAAAGAAAAAAATTTTGACGACATAATATAAAATTTCTCTCCTCATGAAAGGTAAATCTTACCGATGATAATATATCCTAATGAACTAAACATAAATTGGAATGACATTGCTGGATATGAGAAATTGAAGTAACAGATCAATGAGCAAGTGATAATTCCAATCCAGTATGCTTTTCAGTATGAACCTGACCCTCTTTTAATGCCTCCAAAAGGAATATTACTATATGGTCCTCCTGGGTGTGGTAAGACAATGATTGCCAAAGCTATGTGTGTTGAAATAGATGCCACGTTCATTAATTTTGATATCTCTGCTATTAGGAACAAATACGTTGGCGAAACTGAGAAAATGGCAACTGCACTTTTCATGGTTGCAAGAAAACTCTAACCAACAATAATATTTGTAGATGAAATTGATTCATTTTTAGATCAGAGAAATGAAAATGACTAGGTCTCTGAGGCCACTCTTAAGTCTATATTTTTACAGTAGTGGGACGGGTTAACAACTGACCCATTAACATAGGTTTTGATTCTTGCAGCTTCCAACCGTGAGAAAACTATAGACCCAGCTATTTTGAGGAGATTAGCCGTATAATTTCAGATACCATTACCTGGGAAAGAACAGCGGCTTCAAATTCTATAGAAAGTTTTGGATGGATATCCTTTATCTCAAGACGTAAGTTTAGAAGAATTAGCTGAAAAAACAGAAAACTTCTCTGGAGCAGATTTGAGAGAGTTATGCCGATACGCAGCTCTTTTCAGGCTAAGTGACTATCTTGAGCAGCACGGCGGCTTCAATAAAATTACCTCGAGCAAGCAAGTGATGACCTTTATGGAATTTCCCCCACCTAGATTAATAACAGAGACAAATACCTCCCAAACAATTACACTATCGGATGAACTCTTATCTTCAATAAAAGAAGAAATCGATATTCTCTATGATAGGCCTAAACTAAGGTCCATAAATATGACAGATCTTTTAAAAGCTTTAGAGCAATCACGGTTAAACGCTAATTCAAAGGATAGTTTTCCCAAGGATATGTATATATGATTTTACTAACTTTATAAAACATAACAGAATTAAAAATATTTCTTAGTCTATAAGTTTTATTTTTGGGTGTAGTTTCCAAATCGCAGAGTGTAAAATTATCATTAAAATTAAACCAAAATACTTTAGGCTGTAACAACAACAACAGTGACAACAGCAGCAACAACAACAATAACAACAATCAAATAATGGTAAAAATAATAATAATAATAATAATAATAATAATAATAATAATAATAATAATAATAATAATAATAATAATAATAATAATAATAATAATAATAATGAATAATAATAATAATAATAATAATAATAATAATAATAATAATAATAATAATAATAATAATATATAATAATAATATATATAATAATATTATAATTCTATTATTATTATCGTTATTATTATTATTATTATTATTATTATTATTATTATTATTATTATTATTATTATTATTATTATTATTATTATTATTATTATTATTACTATTTTAATTATTATTATTATTATTATTATTATTATTATTATTATTATTATTATTATTATTATTATTATTATTATTATTATTATTATTATTATTATTATTATTATATTATTATTATTATTATTATTATTATTATTATTTTATTATTATTATTATTATTATTATTACTATTATTATTATTATTATTATTATTATTATTATTATTATTATTATTATTATTACTATTATTAATTATTATCATTATTATTATTAGAAGAAGAACAGAGATGTAACAGCATTACGGCTTAAAAGAGTTTGAAGAGAGTTAGTGAGAGTAGGTGAGTAGACAAGCGGAAATCCCTCTACTCAGCCTTTTCAAACAGTGAATTATGAATAGAGCAACCTTAGATACGTAATGAATTCTATATACAATGGCGAACAACACCCGTAAACAGATATATCAACTTGGGCTGTGAGAAATCGTGATCCAGAGCAATTAGGCAATTCATAAGCGGAACCACTTCCATCGCCGGAGGCCGTCAAATTTCAAGTGGTGAGAGTGAAAGTGATAGCTAAGGTGCTATCTTTGGAAGCGGTCCATGTTGGCTTCTCCTTGGCTGTTCTAGTTTAGGCTACAATAGTTTCTTTATATATATATATATATATATATATATATATATATATATATATATATATATATATATATATATATATATATATATATATATATATATATATATATATATATATATATATATATATATATATATATATATATATATATAAACAATAATGAGGAATAAAAGTTTTAAATCTTTAGTAATTCTTTATGACTCTCCCTTTTGAATTTGCAGCGGACTCTAAGGTCACCTAAACGGCCAAAGTTTCTTTCAGGAATAGAAAACTTTTCACTATATAAGAGTGAAAAAAAAAAAAAAAAAAAAAAAAAAAATTGACTTTGCATTTTTAAGTTTTTTCCTTTTATTGTTTAGATTTATTTGAGTCCTTCCTGGAAAGAAATTCCTCGTTTTCTTTGACTTGTTTTCTTTATTTTCCAGGGGATTCTCTTTCATTCAATTTGTCATTTATTTATTTATATTCTTTATTTTGTTGATCGTTATGTTTTCTCTTTTCTTTCTTATAGCTTTATTATGCAATTTAGGGGATTATTTATTTGCAGGATACCAACAAGTTAAAACGATATGTGCCGTGCAGCTTTATGAATATCTCATTACAGAAAGTACAGAATTGTTATTGTACAGTTTTACGAGAAAATTTATAACACAAAAAACAACAACAAATACAAAAACATAAACTAATACTGTTACCGATACTATTATCAATACTAGTAATACTTTTTTCTTGTGAAAACGTAAGTATATTATCCTTAACGATACAATAACTTGGAAAAGTTTTTCATTCTGCTTCTGTGATGGTCAAACTTCTTCCATTTGTGTGCCAGTTCAGTTAATGCATCACGTGTACGCATGATTTATAAAACCTATTATACAGAAGTAAAGTTTTGCATAGCTCACGAATTATGAGTAATACAACACCAATTACAAATGATAACAAAGCATAAAGGTTTTATGTAAATGAAAAAAAAATATTCAAAAATCTGGAATAAAATTTTAATTACAAATACAAATAATAAATTAAGATACTTTAAAAATTTCTGTTAAATAATTTATACTATAAATTATATGTTAATTTAGAATTCCTAAAATACCGAATTTAACACTGGAAATATTTTTATATAAAAATTATGAGTAGTATTAGTTTAATATAACGGTAATTACTAAATTAATTATTTATTATTTGGGTAATTAACAAGATCTTACACACTACAGAACCTTGATGTTCGACTCATTAACAGGCCTGAGGAGCTTGATAACCAGGGTTATTTATATGGTCTTTCACTAGGTCAAACTCAGAGCTGTATTTATTTAATTTAAACTTGGAGCCGGTGTAGAACAGTTTAAAAAGAGTGGAACGGTAATGGGTATTTTAAAACAGAGGAGACGAAGTCAGATACAGAGATGACAAGAATATGCAATCTCGGAATCTAACCCTTAGTACACAAATAATATATCAAATTGTTCTATCTTTAAATATTTTATATAACTGATAATTATATATTATATATATATATATATATATATATATATATATATATATATATATATATATATATATATATATATATATATATATATATATATATATATATATATCCAAAGAGGAGGCTTTTGAATTATAATTCACAAGAGCAACATCCAAGGACTTCTCTCGACCGCGCTTGAGCGTGAGGCAACAAGACCAGGGCTCGGGTCCCCCTTTCCTCTCGCAAACTAAACAGATAGGTCAATAATTAAAGTCTGATAACCCTTTCGCAGATCAAATACATTAAACATCAGAGTTTAAAGGGGGGCCGATGGATCATGTTGCCTTACACTCAAGCGTGGTAAGAAGAGGTCATTGGAGGTTCCTCTTGTGAATTATTATTCATAAGCCTCCTCTTTGGATTTTTCTTTTAAACTGCCAGCATCATAGTGGTAAAACTCTATGCTTCTGTGTTACAGGGCCCGGGTTCGATTCCCCTATATCAAACTTTAAACTTAGATATTATATATATATATATATATATATATATATATATATATATATATATATATATATATATATATATATATATATATATATATATTATATATATATATATATATATATATATATATATATATATATATATATATATATATATATATATATATATATATATATATATATATATATATATATATATATATATATATATATATATATATATATATATATATATATATATATATATATATATTATATTATATATATATATATATATATATATATATATATATATATATATATATATATATATATATATATATATATATATATATATATATATATATATATATATATATATATATATATATATATATATATATATATATATATATATATATATATATATATATATATATATATATATATATATATATATATATATATATATATATATATATATATATATATATATATAATATATATATATTTATATATGCTTTGATAACTTAATAAATTAATATTTTGAAAGGATAGTAATTAATACATTCATATTTACCAAACCTTTGAAATGAAATTAATTCTGAAAATAATTATTAGGTTTTCAGTGTGAAAGCGAATACATTTATATTTTTATGAGAATAACATTATATTCACGCTTATATAGTATGATACTATATATATATATATATATATATAATATATATATATATATAATATATAATATTATATATAAATATATATATATATATAGATAGAGAGAGAGAGAGAGAGAGAGTATGGACAAAATAATTTGATCAGCTGACATATTCATAAGGTTTATTTATTATAAGATTTATTTATTATTATAAGATTTATTTATTTAGTATAAGATTTAATTATTATAGTAATTATAGCAGCTGAAATTCTTCGAGAAATAAACCCGTAGAGTATTTATATTTATTTATTTATTTTTTTTTAAAACCCCATCAAATTAAAAATCAAAATTTTTTTTTTTTTTTTTTTTTTTTTTTTGCGATTTATTTAATTTGATTGAAAATATTTTTTTAATAAAATGATGTTTAAAATTCTGGATATTCATCAATAATAATAATTCATCAGGAATAATAATTTTGAACAACTTCAGTACTTTCGCGAGATTGATATAAGGTAAAGTTTTGCTTCTTCTATTATATAAAAAAAAAATTTTTTTAAAAAAAAAAAAAAAAAAAAAAAAATTATTGTGAAAAGTTAATTTGTTATTTACAAAAAATTGAATAGTGAAAGAATCAAATTTAATTTCCAATATAGTAAAAGTGATTTCCTTGTAATACAAGAACAAGACTTGTTTTCCCTGCAAACTTTGATATCTAGAAACGTCAAAAATTC
>SEYY01000480.1:185000-190000 GCA_009176605.1 Armadillidium nasatum | reverse complement strand
TTTTTTTTTTTGTTTCTTTTTTTTTTTTTTTTTTTTTTTTTTTTTTGCTAAAGCTCTTTTCGCATTAAAATTTAAAGACAAACCATTTCCACAGGCCATTTGCTTAATTCTTAACAACGCTTAATGTTCCCCATATATATATCGTATATATATATATATATATATATATATATATATATATATATATATATATATATATATATATATATATATATATATATATATATATATATATATATATATATATATATATATATATATATATGATATTATATATATATATATATATATATATATATATATATATATATATATATATATATATATATATATATATATATATATATATATATATATATATATATATATATATATATATATATATATATATATATATATATATATATATATATATATCTCCTCCGGTGGGTAGAGCCAGAGTCCTACCAATTTTCACCGGAGTTGGAAAAATGTATCCTGGTCGCTGGAGGCAGACATGTCCAGATACACGCCGTTTGAAAAAGATTGGGAAACCAAAAAAGGGAGTATGTTATAGACTTTACAGTAGAGTATATGTAAGATTGAGCATAGCGGTTAAGTGTGGGGTCTAAGAGTTGTACAGAAAGGATTGAAATGTGTAGAGAGGGGCGTCACACGATCTCTTCTCAATGGAGGAGGTATGCGACAGGAGAGTTCAGAAGAGCAGTGTCCGTTATAGTAGCGATAGTATAGAGAGAGTGACGCAACAATTCGACGGGTAGGAATAAATTGGAGAGAGTTAGTGAGAGCGAGAGAGTTGATAAGCCGAAAAGCCCAATGCTCCACCTTCTCAAGGAGAGCTGTATGAGTGAAGCCGTCCCAGAATTCTGAAGTATACTCCATACTGGGCGAACAACAACCCATAGAGTGCAAGCAACTGGAGTGGCGTGAAGAAATTATGAAAGCGCTTTAGAACACCTAACCTCTTAGAAGCTTGTTTAGAAAGAGAAGCATTGTGACCTTTTCAAGAAAGATCACGACAAAAGGATACACCGAAAATATTAAGAACAGGTGAAGGTTTGAGTTATGTGTTTTCGAAGAAGATATCATAGTTATGTGGAAGATTGTGTCAAGTAAAGAAATGGAGAAACTGAATTTTTGAGACATTAAAACCAACCATGTTTTTTCTGCCCCAATTTGAAATACGTGATATATCAGAGGTTAGTTGCTCCAAGGCTACCCATCTCGAGTCTATTAACTGTTGGTGGGAGGGACCTCTTTTAAACTGAAATTAGTAATGAAGGGTGGAGTCATCAGCATAGGAATGAATAGAAGATGAAGTAATAGAGAGAAGGTCATTAATGAAAAATAGGAAAAGTGTTGGGGATAGGACAGAACCCTGAAGAACACCACTATATAGAATGATCGGAAAGGATATAAGAAAGAGATTAGAAAGAAGATCACAGAGGGAAGGATATATACCGAAAGAGAGAAGTTTAGAAATAAAAGCTCTTCCCAGACTCTATCGAAGGCTTTCGATATGTCCAGCGCGACTGTAAAAGATTTACCGAAATACTGAAGAGCGGAAGGTCAAGTATCAGAGAGAAAGGAAAGAAGATCACCAGTAGAGCTTGTTTTACGAAATCCATACTGGCGCTCAGAGATAATATTAGAAGAATTAATATGTTTCCAAATCTCCTGACTCTTATTCCCCACTTAGCACTTTTATATATTGTCCTCGTTATTTTTTTGCATTTTTCGTCATATTTTGAGAATAATAATAATAATAATAATAATAATAATAATAATAATAATAATAATAATAATAATAATAATAATAATAATAATAATAATAATAATAATTATGGCATATTATTATCATTATTATTATTATTATTATTATTATTATTATTATTATTATTATTATTTTAGGGCGAATAAAATAATAGAACTTTTTCCCAGATCTAAAATAAAAGGGAAAGATGGTCGTCTTCATTCAAAAACTTTTAGGATCTTTTATACAAATCGTTCAAGCTTCTTTTAGACAATTTTTAATTAACATGAAGTATCTTTCTAGAATTGAAATTGATTAGAAAAAAATTTGGAATTCTAAAATTGATTCTTTCATTGTTGCAGTTTATTTTGAACTTAAAATTATATAATTTTTTCCTTTTCTTCATTCAGATGAAATTGGAAAAACCTAAAAAAGCTCTCCAAGCTATCAGATATTTTACATATCTCTTAAAAATTTATTTGACTTGTAGTTGTAAATATTCAGAAATTACGATTCATAAATATCGACTGTCTCATTAAAAAAAAAAAAAAAAGAAAAAAAAAAAACAACATTTATTTGTGGAATAAATCTAAATTTCCTAAAATTTCGAAAAATATATATAAAAAGTATATAAATGCAAGCAGAAATATTTCTCCCTTCAAGTTTTTAAAGCTGAAATGTCCTCTTCATCGTTGAGGTCAGAGTTCATTAATTAATAAGAGTGAAAAAGCTTTTGTTGCTGCTTCCTACTAAACCATTGCTACTAGTACTAATAATAAAAGTTTTATTATTATTATTATTATTATTATTATTATTATTATTATTATTATTATTATTATTATTATTTTTATTATTATTATTATTATTATTATTATTATTATTATTATTATTATTATTATTATTATTATATTAACAATATCATCATCATTATTATTATAATTAGTATTGCTAATATTACTATTTTTATTATTATTATTATTATTATTATTATTATTATTATTATTATTATTATTATTATTATTATTATTATTATTATTATTATTATTAATTATTATCATTATTACAATTATTATTTATATTATGATTATTATTATTTTCATGATTTTTATTTTTAATATAAATAATAATAATAATAAATTTTTAATATTTAGCATTTTTTTAATTATTATTATTAATTATTATTTTTTATATAAATATTAATAATAATAAATTTTTAATATTGTTATTTTGTTTTTATTGCTATCATTATTATTATTATTATTATTATTTTTATTATTCTTTGTTAATTGTTATTATTTAATTTATTTTATTTCCCATTCTATTGCAGTCATACACATTATAACATTTATTTTTGTTATTAAGAATAATATAATTACAAACATTAATTTAAATATTTTTATTATTATGATTATGAATATTATTATTTTTATTAATAATAATTAATTATTACTATAATTACCATAATTATTATTATCATTAATTATTATTATTTAAATTTATTTTTTAAAATTTTTTTTAAATTATTTATTTTTAATTTTTATAAAATATATTATTATTATATATATATATATATATATATATATATATATATATATATATATATATATATATATATATATATATATATATATATATATATATATATATATATATATATATTATTAATTGTAATTTTATCAGTAGTAATAGTAGTAGTATTAAGAATAGAACTCTTAAAGGTGCATCATTTTTAAATTAAAAAAATGTTTCTTTTAAAATTTTATTATATAAACTAATAAGTTATTACTGAAGTAATGAAGAAAGCATTATAAAATGTTTCTTTCCCACTCTTTCAGCAAAAAGAAGCGAGCAGGAAATATAAAATTAAAATAGAATGATGAAAATTTGGAGAAGAAGGAAATACGAAATAGGAAGAAGTGTAAAAAGAGATTTTGAATAACGTGCAAATTACAAATTATGAGAGATAGAAAATGATAAAATGAAATAAAATAGGAAGAAATTTACAAGTGATGAAAATGAATATTAATATTAGGAGGGTAAAATATTAGAATAAGAGTTAAAAATAGGAAAGAAATGGAGAGAGGGAAAATAGGAGAGAAATTGAGGGAGAGAAAGAGAGAGGGAAATAATAATTAAAAGGTAAAAAAATTGGAGGTAATGAGAGAGAGTGAGAAAGAGGTAAAGAAGAAACGAGCCAATGTTTAGAGAGATAAAAATAAATTATAGGACGAAAAAATTAATTTTTCATCTTTTGTAAAAATCAAAAAAAAAAAAAAAACAAACAAACAAACAAACAAACAAATAAAACCCTTATCTGCAAATTTTAATTAATTTTAATTAGATTTATTATAATGAAAAAAAAATAATTAAAAGTTTTTAAATTGATTTTAAACCTTTTCATTCTTTATTTAAAATGCATTTCAATTACTGAAATATGCAATCTTTTTCTTCAAATTAAAATATATATATTTAATATACTTTTAAAATTTAACTTCAATAATTTAAATATAATTAAATAACTTTTACTTTTATTACAAATAACAAAAGCCATTTAAATATATTTTGTATAATTTTATTATAATTAAGCTCTATTTAACTGATATATACATTTTTAATTTTTATTTATTCATTCAACTTTTAAAAATAACTTTTTTCATTTTCCGCTTTAATTAATTAAGTTTTCTAAACAAATTAAAATGAACCACATAATATTCATTTGGATTTCGAATTATTCTATTAGCAATTTTAATATCTAATTCATTTTATAATTCAAATATTATTAATTATTACTTCATCATTCTTTTCCTATTTCAGCAATTTTAAATTATTTGACGTTTTTATACTTTTCTGCTATATATATATATATATATATATATATATATATATATATATATATATATATATATATATATATATATATATATATATATATATCACCTGCAACCAGGAGACTTTGCTAAACGCATTGAATTTGGTCGATGGATAATCGCTTATCGTCATTTGGTTCAATACACATTTTTCACCGAAGAAGCAATATTCACTCGTAACGGCTTCGAAAATATCTGCAGCTTTCATTGATTGTCTAAATAGAGATAATAAATTTTCCTAAGTTTTTTCTAGTTTCGTGTAAGTGGGATTGTCGATAGTCATTCAATTGGTCCTTTCATTATTGCAAATCGTCTAATATTAGAACATTATTTGCGATTTTTTTTCAAAATGAGCAACAAGGTCTATTAGAAACTGTTCC
>SEYY01000480.1:160000-172500 GCA_009176605.1 Armadillidium nasatum | reverse complement strand
AGAATTGTTACATCACTCTATTCTATCGCCATTACAATGGAAACTACTCTTTCTGAACTCTCCCGTCGCATACCTCCTCCAATGAGAAGCGTTCGTGCGGAACGACTTTCTACACAGTCTCATCCTTTCTCTGTCGAAGTCTCTAATCCCAGACTTAGCCGTTATCCTAAATCTTATATGTACTTTACTGGCAAATCTCTGGATCACACTTCCTTTATTTATTTTCCCAACTTCCTATGATCTACACACCTTCAAACGACGTGCATCGGGACATGTCGGCCTTTAATTTGGGGAGATTACCGGTTTTTTCTCTACTTTTTTTGAAAAATTTTTAATATATATATATATATATATATATATATATATATATATATATATATATATATATATATATATATATATATATATATATATATATATATATATATATATTGCTGAAGAGATTAAAGGGCTTTTAATTGAAGGCTTTGCCTATCAATAATAACTTTGAAGATTATAGATTTGATACAACAAGTATTTTATCGTATTTTATTTCTTTTGATAATTGTACATCGATCTGAGAAGAGTAATTGCAATATTAGCAAAATTAGCTTGATTTATAAAAAAAAAATATTCCAAGAATACAGAATAATATTATTGTTTCTTAAATAATATTATTATTCCTTATGATAATACGAAAGATATATATATATATATATATATATATATATATATATATATATATATATATATATATATATATATATATATATATATATATATATATATATATATATATATATATATATATATATATATATATATATATATATATATATATATATATATATATATATATATATATATATATATATATATATATATATATATATATATATATATATATATATATATATATATATATATATATATATATATATATATATATATATATATATATATATATATATATATATATATATATATATATATATATATATATATATATATATATATATATATATATATATATATATATATATATATATATATATATATATATATATATATATATATATATATATATATATATATATATATATATATATATATATATATATATATATATATATATATATATATATATATATATATATATATATATATATATATATATATATATATATATATATATATATATATATATATATATATATATATATATATATATATATATATATATATATATATATATATATATATATATATATAATTCCTGAAAGTTGACTTTATTTGCGGAATTTTAAAGTTAATATGTAATTAATTATTATTAGAATTAAATAAATATATATAAAATTAATACATAATTATTTGAGAGTTATTTTGAATGTTATTGCTAAATTAGTAACAAGTCATCAAAGACATGAATATTATAAGCTGTAATTAACAGAGGTTTTAGAAAGAAGAATTGTTTGATATTGAATTAATAAACTTTCTTGCAGGTGGCTACAAACCTTCTGATAATTATATATATATATATATATATATATATATATATATATATATATATATATATATATATATATATATATATAAATATATATATATATATATATATATATATATATATTTAAATGTTATTATTCCCTAAAGATCACTTATTTAAAACACAGTTCTTAAAATTAACTTTATTTTTGTATTATATATTCTTCGATGTTATTTAATATTATATCAGACTTATCCTAGCTTTCGTGGCCTGTATCAGTCCACCTCTTTCAGGGTCTGTCTGAGAGTAATATGTTGATTAATTTTTAGTTCAAATCCTTGCTTCCGAATTAGTTGGTTGGTCCTAATCGTTCTCGTGTCAATTCAGTGAGAGTGTGCTTTATACTGTCACACGATGCGGATTGTTTTAAGTATTCGTTCGTGATGTTATCAATTTTATAGTATCCGCTGTCTCTATTGAAGTTGTTACTGTTTTTTATTGCATATGATTCGTAGAACTTTCTGTATTTGTGATCCTTTATATATTTCAATGTTTTAAATCTGTCAATTTTTATCATATGTCCCTCCTTTTCTAGATGAGCTATCAATGGTGAGGACTGGTTAAATGTGCGCAAGTCATATAAGTGTTGATATCTGCGTCTATTGATGTCGCCAGTCTCTCCGATATATACTTCGTTGCACATATTGCAAGGGATGCCATAGATTCCTGATTTCTGATTATTGTTTAATTTTGGTACGAGTATTTTATTTAAGGTGTTATTATATTTAGTTACTGTATTGATATTTTCGAATTTTTTGTTTATATCAGAATTTAGTATTAAAGTTTCGTTGTATTTTATAAATTTATCTTTATTTGTGTTTGATTTATTGTCCTTGTTTTTAAATATTTTTTTAGCTTTGTTAATACTACTGTAAATGGTGTTTAAAGGGTAAGCTAATTTTTTGAAAGTGTCGGTAATAGTTTTAATTTCTATGTTTAGGTTTTGCAGACTGCAGATGCGAAGTGCTCTTAAGGTTAAAGTAATTATGACGCCTTTTTTAATGTTGATATTATGATTGGAGTACCAATGAATGTATTTTGGGTTATGTGTTGGTTTTTTGTATATTGCAAAGTTTATGTTAGTGGGTGTTTGCCAATTTATTAATATATCTAAATATGGTAATGTATTATTGGTTGAATGTTCTATGGTGAATTTGATGGTTGGAAATATGCTATTTATATAATTATGAAATTTTTCTATGTTCAAGGTTTTTGGATGGATAAATAGAACGTCGTCTACGTAACGTAGCCACGTACAATTTTTGTATTCGTGATATTTGAAAATATATTGTAGTTCTATAAGTTCAAGGAAGATGCAACTTATTATAGGTGAGAGTGGAGACCCCATGCTAAGTCCTGATTTTTGCGAATAATATTGCTCATTAAAAGAGAAATGCGAAAATTCTGTAACTAAACTGACTAGTAACTTAATAGATGTGTAGGGTATATCGAACGTGACTTGGTTTGTATTGACATAATTTTCCAATAAAGATAATGTTTCTTCGACTGGTACGTTTGTAAAAAGTGATACCACATCGAAACTCAACATATTGTAATTTGTCATATTGGTGTTTTCTATTTTGTTTTTTAATTGTTGGGAGTTTTTTACGTGTGAAGTTGAGATTTGTCCCAATAAGGGACGTAGTTGTGATGCTATCCATTTAGATAATTTATAGGTTATACAGTTAGTATTTGAGATGATCGGTCGAAGTGGTATATTAGTTTTATGGGTTTTGGGTATTCCGTAAAATTGTGCAAGTTGATTGTTATAGGATTTTACCTGATTTGCAATATACAAAAAACCAACACATAACCCAAAATACATTCATTGGTACTCCAATCATAATATCAACATTAAAAAAGGCGTCATAATTACTTTAACCTTAAGAGCACTTCGCATCTACAGTCTGCAAAACCTAAACATAGAAATTAAAACTATTACCGACACTTTCAAAAAATTAGCTTACCCTTTAAACACCATTTACAGTAGTATTAACAAAGCTAAAAAAAAATATTTAAAAACAAGGACAATAAATCAAACACAAATAAAGATAAATTTATAAAATACAACGAAACTTTAATACTAAATTCTGATATAAACAAAAAATTCGAAAATATCAATACAGTAACTAAATATAATAACACCTTAAATAAAATACTCGTACCAAAATTAAACAATAATCAGAAATCAGGAATCTATGGCATCCCTTGCAATATGTGCAACGAAGTATATATCGGAGAGACTGGCGACATCAATAGACGCAGATATCAACACTTATATGACTTGCGCACATTTAACCAGTCCTCACCATTGATAGCTCATCTAGAAAAGGAGGGACATATGATAAAAATTGACAGATTTAAAACATTGAAATATATAAAGGATCACAAATACAGAAAGTTCTACGAATCATATGCAATAAAAAACAGTAACAACTTCAATAGAGACAGCGGATACTATAAAATTGATAACATCATGAACGAATACTTAAAACAATCCGCATCGTGTGACAGTATAAAGCACACTCTCACTGAATGGACACGAGAACGATTAGGACAAACCAACTAATTCGGAAGCAAGGATTTGAACTAAAAATTATTCAACAGATTACTCTCAGACAGACCCTGAAAGAGGTGGACTGATACAGGCCACGAAAGCTAGGATAAGTCTGATATAATATTAAATAACATCGAAGAATATATAATACAAAAATAAAGTTAATTTTAAGAACTGTGTTTTAAATAAGTGATCTTTAGGGAATAAGAACATTTAAATACATATATAAGTGCGAACTTAATTAGCGCTATAGAATAATATATATATATATATATATATATATATATATATATATATATATATATATATATATATATATATATATATATATATATATATAATTAGTACAGTGCTTCCACAAGGTATAAGTATATAATTGTTGGCCGGAAATTCAGTTTCAGAAAGCAAGATGTCTGCAGGGATTGTTGGAATTTTAATTACTACCAAAAAAAATGTAAAAAAAGAGGTAATCTTGCCAAAAAAAAGCAACGTATTACATGGGTAAGAGATTGGTTATCTATGTTAGCTGAAAGTTATCTATTTTTTAGCTCCTTTCGAAAATGACTTCGAATGCTATTAATTTCATTTTTAACTAACAATACTCTTTCTTTCGATGTTGCTCTTCCAATTAAAGTTTTTGAAGTCATCTTGATTAAATCTTCTCTATTTTCCTTTATCGCCTTTAGACATCACAAGCCACTAACATATTTCATTTCTTTAAATTTGCTTATTACAACGAAGATCTCTCTCTCTCTCTCTCTCTCTCTCTCTCTCTCTCTCTCTATATATATATATATATATATATATATATATATATATATATATATATATATATATATATATATATATATATATATATATATATATATATATACATATATATATATATATATATATATATATATATATATATATATATATATATATATATATATATATATATATATATATATATATATATATATATATATATATATATATATATATATATATAAAAAAAACCGAAAATTCATTTCAGAATCCAAAAAAAGTTTCTTTTAAATAAATTTTTTTTTTAAAACTGAAGATCAAATGAAAAAGGAAAAAGAATTTTTAGTGAATTGAAAATAAAAGAGAAGTAAATAAAACATAAAAATAAAAAAAAAAAAAGTAAATCAGAAAAATCGAATAAAAAATAAATTAAAAAAAAAAAGTTCATAGATCAATAAACAAATAAATATTCATACAAACATACATATATTATTACGTACATCATACATTCAAGCCCGCAAGCATTTACACACGAAAAAGAAAAATAATTGTATAAATACATGCAACATGCATTCATACATACAGAGAAACATGCATATATAAATACATAAAACATATATTTATACAAATAAACAAACATACATAAAAGTATTTAAAAAATACCAGCTTTGATGGTAAGAATTAGGTGAGAAAATATGTTAAAAAAAAAAAAAAAAAAAAAAAAAAAATAGAAATACAGAGCAAATTGCTAAAAACAAGAAATTTAAATAATAAGCACAAAGAGGCTATATATATATATATATATATATATATATATATATATATATATATATATATATATATATATATATATATATATATATATATATATATATATATATATATATATATAAGAGAGAGAGAGAGGGGGGAGACAGAATACAGAAAGACAGACAGAGGGGAGAGAGAAGAGGAAATAAGATTGTCCCTTATCTGAGGAAGACTTTCAGGTTTTTGCCAAAATCGGCAGACCATGCGAACACTTCAAACAAAGTCTATGAATACATGAATGCCAAAATTATGTTAATATATTCTGGGTAATTAACTATGCAACGTTTATTTAAATTATGCATGCAACCATTAGTGATACATACGTATAGTTATATATATATATATATATATATATATATATATATATATATATATATATATATATATATATATATATATATATATATATATATATATATATATATATATATATATATATATATATATATATATATATATATATATATATATATATATATATATATATATATATATATATATATATATATATATATATATATATATATATATATATATATATATATATATATATATATATATATATATATATATATATATATATATATATATATATATATATATATATATATATATATATATATATATATATATATATATATATATATATATATATATATATATATATATATATATATATATATATATATATATATATATATATATATATATATATATATATATATATATATATATATATATATATATATATATATATATATATATATATATATATATATATATATATATATATATATATATATATATATATATATATATATATATATATATATATATATATATATATATATATATATATATATATATATATATATATATATATATATATATATATATATATATATATATATATATATATATATATATAAATATATATATGTATATATATTGTAGACAGACACAATTCATCCTTTGAATCTATTAATAGTGGTGCTCCTCAGGGTTCTGTCCTATTCCCAACCCATTTTCTACTTTTTATCAATGACATTCTCTCTATTGCTTCATTACCTATCCACTCCTATGCTGATGACTTCGCTCTTTGTTACTCCTTTCAGTTTGAAAGACGCCAGTCTCAGTTAACTGACGCTTGAATTGTGGCCTTGGAGCGACTGATCTTTGATCTTTCTCGTTTTTCAAATTGGGGCAAAAAAAACATGAATGCTTTCAATGCCTCAAAAATTCAGTTCCTCAATCTCTCTACTTCACACAACCTTCCACGCAACTATAACATCTTATTCGAAAACTCACAGTTCAACCGTTCATCTGACCATAGTATTCTTGGTGTTTCTTTCTCTCGTGATTCTTTGATTCTTTATGGAATCATCACATTATTTCTCTTTCTAAACAAGCTTATATTTAGGAGGTTGCGTATTCTGAGGTGCCTTCAGAATTTCTTCACGCCACCTCAATTGCTTTCTCTTTATAGGGGTGTTGCTCGCCCTGTATGGATATCGACTCACACATCTGCCATGGTTTCATTCATACAGCTCTCCTTGAAAATGTGGAGTTTATGGCTTTTCGTCTTTTCGACTGTCCCTCTCTCAGTAATCCTCTCCAATCTCTTTTTGCCAGTCGAATTGCTGCATCACTTTCTCTATACCATCGCTATTACAACGGACACTGCTCTTCCGAAGTCTCTCGTCGCATACCTATTCCACTGAGAAGGGATACGAGTAAGGAGCTGCACCAACTCCTCAAGTTTGTTTTGGATAGCGAAATGGAAGGCTATATATATATATATATATATATATATATATATATATATATATATATATATATATATATATATATATATATATATATATATATATATATATATATATATATATATATATATATATATATATATATATATATATATATATATATATATATATATATATATATATATATATATATATATATATATATATATATATATATATATATACACTAAGGCCCTTTAAAAATTTAATTCAAAAAGATTTACAACTTAACAATGTAGCATTCGAATTTAAAGACGTATTGCTTTTGAATTTTTTTTTTTTTTTAAACTAATTAAATAATGCATCACCGTCAGAGCGAATTATAAATTTTATAGCTATTTTGGAGCTAAAATGTTTTTTACTACTTTTTGGATATATATATATATATATATATATATATATATATATATATATATATATATATATATATATATATATATATATATATATATATATATATATATATATATATATATATATATATATATATATATATATATATATATATATATATATATATATATATATATATATATATATATATATATATATATATATATATATATATATATATATATATATATATATATATATATATATATATATATATATATATATATATATATATATATATATATATATATATATATATATATATATAATAGCAGTTTGTCTTAAAATATTATTTTTTCATTTATTTTTTTTTAAATAAATAAAATAAATTTCATCTGAAAATGTAGTATTATTTTTTATTTTTTATAGGAAGCATGAACAGTATTATGCTTATGCAAAGAAAGAGCCGGCGTTTGCTCTGTTAGGCCTATTTGCTGGCCGTTAGCTCACATTTACACTTCAAGTCAAGGCTAAGTTATGTAGAATTAATTTGTTAGATCAATATATCAAACTTCTGCGAATTATAGCCTATGAAATATATATTAAGTTCTATAAACATTGGAAATCATGGTAGCTATTATTGATTATCAGTTTTGGCAATCATGCCTATTTTAATATCATATTTTGCCGAATATGGAAGCATTGGAAATGTGAAGTTTTCTTTGAACAAAAATATCATTTATTTTAAAGTTCAAATATTTGATACGTTAATAATTATTGATATAGGTCTCACCTACACCTTTTTTATTTTTTTGCATTTATTCATCATTTTAATGTATTTGCATTGTTTTCAGGAAAAATATTGAAAATCGGTTAATAGAAAAAGTTCACATCTCACGGGCATTGCCCTATTCGAGGAGAGGAACTTTTCTAGGTAGTATATACCTAGGATCCCGAAGTGGGATCGAACCGGCTCCCTCAAGCACGTGAGTCAATCACTTTACCGTTTGAGCCACGGTAATATATATATCAAAGGCCTTCCAGTAAACAATTACCAGAAATTCTAATAATACATTTGATTACCAGTATGGAAACACTCTTCCCAAATTGAGTTGGAGTTTACAGCAAGATCTTGTGCCATGTCATTCCCAAAAAATAATCTAAAATTAAATGACCTGTTATTTCCTCTGACTTAAATCTCACTGGAAATTCTGGCCAATAATCAAGCACAAAGTCATGAAAATGAATTGTCCAAATAAAGTTAAGCCATTAATTAATAGAGGCATAATTCAAGTATGGTATCAAGATGACGAATTAAAAATTAGGTGTTCAAACTTAGTGAATTCAAGGCCAAACCGTGTTTGTATGGTCATAAAAGCAATAGGACAGCATATTTCATATTAAATGAACCTATTTTTTACTTTAAAATATATTATAGCCTTGTCCCAATTAATTTGCACACTATATACTATATATATATATATATATATATATATATATATATATATATATATATATATATATATATATATATATATATATATATATATATATATATATATATATATATATATATATATATATATATATATATATATATATATATATATATATATATATATATATATATATATATATATATATATATATATATATATATATATATATATATATATATATATATATATATATATATATATATATATATATATATATATATATATATATATATATATATATATATATATATATATATATATATATATATATATATATATATATATATATATATATATATATATATATATATATATATATATATATATATATATATATATATATATATATATATATATATATATATATATATATATATATATATATATATATATATATATATATATATATATATATATATATATATATATATATATATATTAGGGATGGAGTGAAGTATCGGTATCGGTATCGGTATCGGCAAGTATCGGCATATTTTCCGATAACGGTATCGGTATCGGTATCGGTATCGACCTTTTCAGTATCGGTATCGGCAAAATTTTTGGATAAGAGTAAAGTATCGGTATCGGTATCGGTATCGGTAGTAGTATCGGCATATTTTCAGATACCGATACCGGTATCGGTATCGGTATCGGTATCTGGTAATTTTTAGGTATCGGTAAAAATTTTGGTATCGCTCCATCCCTATATATATATATATATATATATATATATATATATATATATATATATATATATATATATATATATATATATATATATATATATATATATATATATATATATATATATATATATATATATATATATATATATATATATATATATATATATATATATATATATATATATATATATATATATATATATATATATATATATATATATATATATATATATATATATATATATATATATATATATATATATATATATATATATATATATATATATATATATATATATATATATATATATATATATATATATATATATATATATATATATATATATATATATATATATATATATATATATATATATATATATATATATATTATATATATATATATATATATATATACAGGGACATTCTGTTTTTCAAAATCGAGACTTTTATATTTTTAGCTTAAAGAATTATCATTTGGTTCATCTATAATTTGTTTGAAAGGCATTTCTTGTCAAATTTTTATTTGTTTTTTTTTTTTTTTTTTTTTTTTTTTTTTTTTTTTTTTTTTTTTTTTTTTTTTTTTTTTTTTATTATTTATTAATTATTATTATATTATTAATATATATATATATATATATATATATATATATATATATATATATATATATATATATATATATATATATATATATATATATATATATATATATATATATATATCGAATAACTATACGGAAACTATCTCACTCACTTTTCGGTAAATATAAAATCTTTCTCTATTTATAAAATAACAAAAAGTAAAAAGTTAAAACGAAAGTAACATTGAAATTAAAAAAATAAATAACAAGAAACGATGAATAAAAGACACAATATTTCAGATAAACGACTATTCTCTCTTATTAGGCGCCCTTGAGGAAACGAGAGAAGTGAAAAGTACCAATGAGACTCGCATAACTAAATCCTGCAAACAGAAATTACCAAACAGCTGAAAAAAAAAACTTAAATTTGTACCCTTTCAGTTTCAGTTCAGCTGTTTGGTACATTTTGTTTGCATGGTTATGCTATGCGAGTCTGAATGATCCTTTTAACTTCTCTTTTTTTCCTCAGTGGTGCCTGATCGCTTCACTGAAATATTGCGTCTGCCTTTTATTCCTCATATCTTTTTATCTATTTTTTTTTTTAAATTTTAGCGTTACCTTCGTTTTAACTTTTTATTTTTTATTATTTTATAAATCGTGGTTTTAAAATATATATATATATATATATATATATATATATATATATATATATATATATATATATATATATATATATATATATATATATATATATATATATATATATATATATATATATATATATATATATATATATATATATATATATATATATATATATATATATATATATAGGCTTTGATAAAGGCCTTTTAGAAATAATATTTGATAAGGCTTAAACCCCAAAAAAAGATTTCACTATAATAACCGCGAATAGTTTAGTTCTTAAATTTTCATCCGAAGGAAATAATAGAAAGAGAATTTGATATTTTTAGTTTTGCTTAAACCCCAAATCGAAGTAACGATTTCATTTCTATAATAACCGTTCGAATAGTTTAGTTCCTAAATCTATTTCTTAAACTTTTGGGTTTCGTGAAGGTATTCCGAAGGAACCATAAAACACCCAATCTCTTAGATGCTTCGTTTAGAAAGAGAATTAATGTGATTATTTTTATGTTTTGTTTTTTCATTTTAAAATATTTTTCAAACATTTTCATTTTCTTTTCTTTAAAATATTCTTCAAAAATTTTCTTTAATTAGATTCTTGTTTAGAAAGAGAATTAATGTGATAATTTCAAAAGTGATTAAGAGCAAAGAAAAACATTTTCAATATTAAAGACAGAAGAAGGGTTTGAGTTGAATGTTTACGTAGAAGATGATATAAATTGTGTGAAAATTTGTATCGAGTTGAAAGGTTTTTGATGCACTGTAAACAGCCATGGTTTCTATGCCCCAAATGGAGATCCAAAAAGAGATTAGAGATTAGCTGCTCCAGGGGACTTCCCTCCTAGCGTTAATTAATTGTTGTTAAGTGGAACGTCTTCCAAAATGAAAGGAGTAATAAAGGATGAATTCTTCATCATAGAGAATGATGTTATGAAGTAACAAAAATATCATTAATTAAATGCTTGAAAAGAACTAGAAATAGAATAGAATTCATTGTATATATATATATATATATATATATATATATATATATATATATATATATATATATATATATATATATATATATATATATATATATATATATATATATATATATATATATATATATATATATATATATATATTGTGATAAAGTTAAAAAAAATAAAAAATTTAGGAATATGTTTTGAAATGCATTTTTAAATTTTGTAACATTGGATTTTTGTTTTAGCATTTATTTGCATTATGAAATTACTCTATATATATTAAATTGCATATTTCTTTATGAAATTTTTGCTCAAAATCATATAAAAAAAAATATATATAT
>SEYY01000480.1:130000-140000 GCA_009176605.1 Armadillidium nasatum | reverse complement strand
TATATATATATATATATATATATATATATATATATATATGCGTATGTATTTGCTTGTGAGTGTGTATATGAACACAGAATTGGCTAAGAAGTAGCAAATTTCAATCATCTCTCATTAATTTTCATTGTTTATAAGTTATTTCAAAATAAACATAGTCAACATTTTGACCATAGTATAATTAAATAAATGATACATAATATTTAAAATATTGTATCACCTTAGCTGGACATCCCAAGAATAAAATTGGGAAATAAAATAGAAAAATACAATTGTAAATTTCACTGTTCTTATCAACAATATAACTAGAGTTTAAAATATCCATTTCATTATCAGTCTCTTTTCATCTTCTAATTTTAAGACTGTTTTCAGTCTTTGACTCTGAACTTCTCAAAGTAGGGTCCTTCCCAGCTTGTGGCATTGTTATTATACTGCTAATAAATTTCCTTACTTTAGCGATACGCTTTTTGTGGTTAGCAGAAGCAACATAAGCAATCTATTGGCTTTAAGGATTCTCTTTTTTTTGCTATAAATTGAGTAACATTCATTTTCTCATTAGGCACTTCATATTTAAGAACATCAACAAACTTCTACATAATAGCATTAATAATCAATATTATAACATGTAATATATATATAGGATTAGATTCTTATATTACATCGTATAATAACATTGTTCATTGAAATATTTTACGGTATAAAAGTTTAAGTTTGAATTCTGAAAAGAATAATTCTATCAAGACAAAATTTATTTTAATCCAAAGTTAATAGACAACATATGAATAATGGTTTATTATATATCTCAGCACGAATATATTTCATATATTTCATCACAATGAAACTATGTGAGCTGGCGCCTGTCAGGTGCTGCTTCTCCAGAATCTGAAGAAAATTTGATTTTGATTTGTTCTATAGGTGTAGTATGAATATCTCGATAGGCTTTTTTTTTCCTTTAAGGTAACCGGCTTGCTACGCCGATCGTCACAGCTTCGTAATGCTGGAGGTACAAGCAGCTGATAGATCTTCAAACACACACACACGCAAATATATATATATATATATATATATATATATATATATATATATATATATATATATATATATATATATATATATATATATATATATATATATATATATATATATATATATATATATATATATATATATATATATATATATATATATATATATATATATATATATATATATATATATATATATATATATATATATATATATATATATATATATATATATATATATATTATTATATCAGGTTGAATTCAAAGAACCATTTAAAAAAAAAAAAAAAAAAGCCAGGCCCACTCAAACAGATTATGAAGCTTAAAGAAAAAAATTCTATATGAATAATTTTAAATAAATCTATGCATATTTAACAGCGCGGCAAAGCTATACCAAACATTTTAATTAATGCCATACATCGCATCTCGATATATATATATATATATATATATATATATATATATATATATATATATATATATATATATATATATATATATATATATATATATATATATATATATATATATATATATATATATATATATATATATATATATATATATATATATATATATATATATATATATATATATATATATATATATATATATATATATATATATATATATATATATATATATATATATATATATATATATATATATATATATATATATATATATATATATATATATATATATATATATATATATATATATATATATATATATATATATATATATATATATATATATATATATATATATATATATATATATATATATATATATTTAATGCTCTTGAAACCACAATAGTTAAAGATTTCTAAACTCCTACTCCTTACTTGTGACGTCATGCGAAGCATCTGAAGACGTCACAAAAACCTTTTGCGTCTTTCGCAATATCAATACTTATTAAAATTTTTGGTTTGTTTTTAACGAAATTTTTGTTGCCGTAATGACGCAGGATTATCATCATCATCATCATCATCATCATCATCATCATCATCATCATCATCATCATTATTATTATTATTATTATTATTATTATTATTATTATTATTATTATTATTATTATTATTATTATTATTATTATTATTATTATTATTATTATTATTATTATTATTATTATTATTATTATTATTATTATTATTATTATTATTATTATTATTATTATTATTATTATTAGTAGTAGTAGTAGTAGTAGTAGTAGTATAGAACCTACTATATATTGTAAATTACAGTGTATGTTCAATGAATAAAGAATTTTGAATTTGAATTTGAATTATTATTATTATTATTATTATTATTATTATTATTATTATTATTATTATTATTATTATTATTATTATTATTATTATTATTATTATTATTATTATTATTATTATTATTATTATTATTCTATTGAGAAAGATTTGGAAGGAGGTTTTTCTCTTTCAGCAAGGAGAGAAATTGAGAAATTCTTTTTCATTCTCGTTTTTCTAGATTGAATCTAGTCTTACCTAAAGCTATTAAAAAAAAAAAAAAAAAAAAAAAAAAAAAAATACAATCAATTTGAACTAGATATGGAACAGACTGTTTCATCTAATCATATTTTTTGTATGGAAAAATTATGTTATTCACGTAAGTTTTAAGTCAGTCTAGGCATTTTCTTGCCGAAATGTTATAGGGCTTCAATGTTTAAATTTTGTAAATCTGAATTCCTTTTCAAAATTTAATCTAAAATAGTTTGACGCTATATTTTAATTAAAAACATTCATACGAACACACTAACAACTACAAGGGCAAAGCAAGCTTGAATGGTGTATAGCTTAAAATCTATTCAATAGACTACTTACATATGTAGGAATGAAAGGCAAGGAACAACGCATTACCATCTCCATTTACAAGCATGTTTTGTGATTAAAATAACAAAGAAAACTAAAGGAAGGAAGAGTTTATATACGATTTTATATCCCTGATAAGTAAGTTTCATAAGCTTTTATGTTTCTTTTGTTTATCGCGGAAGTTGATTCTGAATATATGTATATATATATATATATATATATATATATATATATATATATATATATATATATATATATATATATATATATATATATATATATATATATATATCATCATCGTGATTTCATAGGCTAAAATTTAGAAGGTAGATTTTCTCTCTTCCAGCAAGGAGAGAAATTAAGAAATTCTTTCTCACTTTCGCTTTTCTAGATTGAGTCTAGTTTTAACTAAAGCAATTAAAAAAATGGTATATATATATATATATATATATATATATATATATATATATATATATATATATATATATATATATATATATATATATATATATATATATATATATATATATATATATATATATATATATATATATATATATATATATATATATATATATATATATATATATATATATATATATATATATATATATATATATATATATATATATATATAAATAATCTGAGAGAACCAGTTTCGTCCTTCTTAATATACTATTTTTTTTAATGTCTGCTTTATATTTTAGAATCTGTCTACGAGAAAATGATTGTTAAATATTTTAATTAAGTTCATTAATTTTATCTCAGATTGCTGAAACGATTTTATAACGGAATGGAGACGTTACTTGCCTCTGAATCATGATAACTTATCTCTCGGTGTTATCTTTTTCTCGGTGTTGGAAATACTGGAAGTTTGAAAAAGTCATCTGAAAAAGTTTTATTTCTAAGCTTTGCAAATTTAGTGTATTTTATTTAGTGTATTTTATTTTCCATCTGGATCTCTATAGTAAAGTTAGTATGTGTCCTCTATTCATCATTTAATTATATAAATAAATGGATACAAAAGTTTACCTTAATATAAAGTTACATTAAATTTATAAAATTCCCTTCCTATTTGTGTGGAACTCAATTTCGACTAGTCCGTGAACCTTTTATATTTTCATACCAGATAGAAGGTTATCAGAATTTTTAGATAATTCTATTTTTCATCAAATTTGTACTTTAAAAATAGCATTTTTTGGTGTATCGTAACGATCGTAGATTGTTAGAAAGATGTTTAAATATTTTTTAGTTTTTTATACAATTTCATAAGATTTCTGACAAAAACAAATTTAAATATAATAAATTTTTAAATTGGTTTATTTAAAACTCGAAAATAACTATAACCTTTATAGTTTACTCTAAAAGTTATCTATTTTATATAAAAAGTAAAAAATGGTTTTAGTCAAATTTATCTAGTGTTAACCAGTTTATTAAGATTTAAAAAGGTTCAGCCAGTTTTTTTTCAGTTTTAAAAGGTTTAGTATAGTACAGTTTCTTTACAGTTCCTACTAGTTTGATGTAGTTTTAACTAGTATTATCCTATTTCTTTCAATTATAACTAAATTTTCATGTTTCATGAAGTTTTAATAAGTATATTACAGATTTAAAAAGATACGTCAGTTTTAATCAGCTTTGAGCTATTTATGCACTTTTAATTTACTTAAAACAATTTTATCTTCTTTTTTCTACCCAGTTTTATTTAGTTTAATTCATTATAATTTACTTTAAACCATCTTTAACTTTAATAGAATTTTGATATTATATATATATATATATATATATATATATATATATATATATATATATATATATATATATATATATATATATATATATATATATATATATATATATATATATATATATATATATATATATATATATATAATATATATAAATAAATAATATAATAAAATATATATATATATAAATAATATAATATAATATATATATATAATATATATATATATATATATATATATATATATATATATATATATATATATATATATATATATATATATATATATATATATATATATATATATATATATATATACTCTTTCGTGTTTTAAAATGTATTACATTTTCTTTTGCATAAAAATAGAACAATGAATCTGGAGTATTATTACAAGGTTAAAATTCAAACATTTAAAGAAATCAAGCCATACCTGTCCTTTCGTTCTAAATTCTCGCTTTATTTTCAGATTTGCGTGACATTAAATTTGATATATAATAGGCAAATTAATTAAATTTTCTTTTGTAGCTTGGTAGGTGTTCATTCTTCTTCGCGAGCTAAGATAGTTTATTACTTTTTATGGGAAGCGCGTTTGTTTGTTCATTTGTGTGTACTTCGCATGTGAAGGTCTAATTAAATTTACCTGTTTTTGCGAACACTTATTTTGACATGTGGATTCGGCTTCCGTTTACGAAGTATAAGTAAAATTTATATACAATATCTTTGGTCGTCTGCAGCTCAGTGACTCATTAAGTATGATTTATCAATGTGCTATAGAACGTTTATTAGAGATTGTTATATGTTCATCGCTTATTGTTCGCGTGTAATTGGTTTAAGCCTCTCCCTTCGTGAATTCAGTTTGAAGAAGAGGATGAGATAAATGTTGGGAGTGAAAACTGAGAAGGGTTACGTCCATGTAGCTTTAAAAATCTAATTAAAAAAATAATTGCCAAAAAATTTAGTGGAATTAATTTTTAAATTTAGATTTGTCTTCGTTTTTATTTATTATATATATATATATATATATATATATATATATATATATATATATATATATATATATATATATATATATATATATATATATATATATATATATATATATATATATATATATATATATATATATATATATATATATATATATATATATATATATATATATATATATATATATATATATATATATATATATATATATATATATATATATATATATATGAACAGTAAATTTCATGTCTGCCAAAGAACTCAGATTTTATGTATATATGTAAGTATTAAAGTCTGCTAAAAAGGGCCTCGGACCCTGACCATTTAGCTGGTAAGACAGAACACACCTGAGTTTCGGTCCAGAATAAGATATGATGTGATGTTCAACGAAGAGGTGATGTTTAACGAAGTTGAATACCGCTATTGAATTTCTCGAATGCTGCAGAAATAAATGAAAAAATTAGACCGTGCCTCCATACAAGCACGCTGCAAAATCTTGGTAGCACCAACCCCATCACCGGAGTGAGGAAAGGAGCGGATGAGGGACTATTTTTGGGAGCCGTCACTCTGGGCTTCTCCGAGGCTACTGTTGAGGATGCCTAATTATTATTATTTAAAAATAAAAATAAACAAAGAGAACACGTTGTCTGAAATAGTGTTTATTGTGTGTGAAAGGAGAGGCTATTTCTTTTAGAAGAAGATTGAGATTAGCGCGAAAGGGTGCGTACCATTGGGCACCGAAATGAGATAGGAAGCATCCTTAGCATCCCATATGCACAATGGGGGTAATCTTATCTCTCCAGAAGCACTACTTCATTCCCCTGTATATATATATAATATATATATATATATATATATATATATATATATATATATATATATATATATATATATATATATATATATATATATATATATATATATATATAACTTCAAGTCTGTTATATGAGGACTTTAACTATAACATCTTAGCGAGAAAGACAGAGAATTACCTCTGCACCACAACTGCACGAAGGGAAACTCCAGAGAGAAAGCTCATGAACAGGTGCCATGCAGAGTTACTCAAAGGACACACCCCAATCCCAGACTGCACCAGGACACAGGGTAACAAGTCCGTTACTATCCTCTTTTAATCACATACAATTATATGTGTGTATATATTAAAGCCACCTAAATAGTAGAATGAAATTTTATATAAATAAATAAAATGTCAAATCTGCTAAATGAGGATTCAAATTCTGACCTATAAACTGGTAAGAGAGTCATATTTCTGTATCACAACAATACGAAAGGAAATTGCAGAGAGAAAGCTCATGAACAACTGACATTCAAACTAACTCAAACGACCTCCTGACTACTCTCAGGCGCAGGGTAACAGGTCAGTTACAATCCTCTTTTTTGAAATTTTGAATATCTAAAGTTTCACTCCACGATATATATATATATATATATATATATATATATATATATATATATATATATATATATATATATATATATATATATATATATATATATATATATATATATATATATATATATATATATATATATATATATATATATATATATATATATATATATATATATATATATATATATATATATATATATATATATATATATATATATATATATATATATATATATATATATATATATATATATATATATATATATATATATATATATATATATAAGCCAATAATTTTTCATTCTCTTTAAATAGCATGTTATTTCGTAGTTTTGGAAGCTTCTTGGACTAAGAAAGATAAAAATTATAATTATCGTTTTTTAAACACTTGTACTTACTACGAATATATTTTTAAATGCAACTCTGTGTGAAGGAATACTCTGTTATTCTTAAATGCTTGTGGGAAGGTGTTCATACACATGTCTTAATAGTATTACTAATGATAACTAAAGGTATTTTGCAAGTATTATGCAATTAAAAATTCCTCGAAAATAATATATGATAGCCATTTCGGTAAGCAAATTATTAATTCCTACTGATAACAGTAAAGTACGAGAAGTTGTAGTAATAATAATAATAATAATAATAATAATAATAATAATAATAATAATAATAATAATAATAATAATAATAATAATAATAATAATAATAATAATAATAATAATAATAAGTAATAATAATAAAAATAATTATAATAATAACAATAATAATAATAATAATAATAATAATAGCAATAATAATAAAAGTAATAATAATTATAATAATAATAATAATAATAATAATAATAATAATAATAATAATAATAATAATAATAATAATAATAATAATATAAAGAAGGGTAAATATAATGTCCACACAATAAACAATATATAAAGAAAGCAGATGTGATACGGTTATAAATTCTGCTACACGTGCAGACGCTAAAAAGGATCAAGTTGAGTAGGAGAATTTAGAACGGTATAGCGAGAATGTATAAGGAAATAATTCATGACGAAGTGAGAAAAGGAGAGAATGTGAGAATGTGAAAGGGAGAAATCCCAAAATATGACAACCATAAATAAATTTTAAGAAATGAAGATAAAAAAGATAAGAAAGAATGAATGGGAAAGGAAGAAAGGAGAAGTGAAGGAGAAACATTACGACAAAATTGAAAATGAAGAAAGGAAAAAATGAATTAAGATTTGGAAAATAGAAATAAAATGCCCAATAAAAACTAGGAACACTATATACTCAGAATAATATTATATGAGATAGATAGATAGATAGATAGATAGATAGATAGATAGATAGATAGATAGATAGATAGATCGATAATAGATAGATAGGAGATAGATAGAGAGAGATGAATAGATAGTTGAATAGATGGATAAATAGATGGATGAATAGATAAATAAATAGAAAGATAGGTAGGTGAATAGGTAGATAGATAGATAGATAGATAGATAGATAGATAGATAGATAGATAGATAGATAGATAGATAGAGTAGAAAAAGGGAAAGGAAGAAAACAATGAAATTGATAATATCTCATAACTTCTTTTCAACATTCAATGGAGTGTATGTATCCCATGGAAATAAAGGAAAACGAAACAAAATGATAATTGTAATAATAATAATAATAATAATAATAATAATAATAATAATAATAATAATAATAGTATCAATAATAATGATAATAAAGTCAATAATCATAGTAATAATAATAGTATCAATAATAACAATGATAATAAAGACAATAATCATAGTAATAATAAAATAATAATAATGACTAAAAGTATTGTCATTACTGTTATTATAACAGTTATTTTCATATTATTATTTTAATTATTATTATTATTATTATTATTATTATTATTATTATTATTATTATTATATTATTATTTATTATTATATTATTATTTATTATTATTATTATTATTATTATTATATATTATTATTATTATTATTATTATTATTATTATTATTATTATTATTATTATTATTATTATTATTATTAATTATTATTATTATTATTATTATTATTATTATTATTATTATTATTATTATTATTATTATTATTATTATTATTTATCATTATTACCAATATTATTATTGTTGAAGTTTTTAATATTATTATATCTGATGAATAAATATTACATTAAAATCATTCTCTTATTTAATTTCCAAGATAACAATTAAAGTTTATCCCTCTCATTCTGATCAGCGTCATTCCTAGGTTATTTATTTCTTTGAATATTACAAGGAAATTATTTTACCACATTGGCTCGGGTGGAATAACCTAAGAATTTTTCGGCAAAGGAAAAGCCTATTTGCACCTTATTTATTTAAAATTTCTGGGTTATCTACACCCTTTTTCTATGAGAAAAGGAAATTATGTTAGATATTGTACTCGCAGACTTTAGAGTTGAGATGTTCACAGAAAGGAAAGTGTGTAAGATGTTGTACGCGCAGATTAGTTGAGATGTTCAGAAATCGTTAACCTAATAGGGTAAGTATATTTCATAGCTTAAACTACAAAAGTTCTTTGAATAATCAATGAAAATGATTAGAACGAAAGGACGATCCAACATTTTGTGAAAGGAAGTCGTAACAGGAAAATTTTAAATGTATATGTGAATCAATTGTTAAGTTTTTTGTGCTTCCTTATCTGAGTGATATGAATAATGAAATTAGTTCAGCTAGAATAACGAATCTGATAGATAAAATAAGTATAACAAACCTTACGTCAAACTTCAATGAAGAACGAAAAACCTTTGACAAGCGAAATTTTTAGTGTTCTTTCAATTAACATGTTCGAGAACTCATAACACATAGTGTAGTAGCCCATACTTTATAGTTTAAAAGAATTAATGAGATAACTACAAAACCTAAGAGTGCAGCAATCAACGGTTAAACTACTGATCTACCATAAGCTCCAACTATTGTGCTTTTCATTCTAAATGTTA
>SEYY01000480.1:125000-127500 GCA_009176605.1 Armadillidium nasatum | reverse complement strand
AATATTTGTCTCATTCCATATTTGAAGAAGACTGAGATAAGGAAAACCTAATCTGACGCACTGTATAATAGATTAATGGTAAAATTTTGTGATAGATGCACAGTCGTCAACATAAGTTCTTTCCTATTAAGCTGGAAATAAATATTTATATAAAATGGAGATCATTTCAGGTTCAGCCAATCACAGTTCAATTAAGGCCCGCTCAATGTTTTTATTTTCGTTTTATTCAAAATAGAGCTTTTATGAAATGATCTCCATTTTATATAAATATTTATTTCCAGCCTAATAGGAACGAACTTCTGTTGACGACTGTACTTATATTAATAAATACTAGGATAATAAGAAGGACATGTAGGAAACAAACAGTATCAGATCAGATCACAGTTTAAACCTTTGTAGGGATAGAGTACTATATATAGTAAAGCTTTTTAATTAATATTTTTTTAATCAATTTCTAATCAACCCTGTTTCATGTTACCGGGTGATAAGAATTATTAATAGATGAATGTTAATATATCGTTTTTAAATAATAACCCACCAGCATTTAGGAAACAACTTTTATTTTCATAAAACTATAAAGATAAAATAGTCATTATAACCAAAACCAATAATTACAGTTGAAATTGTAATTAAAACCAAATATTTGAGCATAATTACAAGAACAAAAGCATTAGCACTAGTTTTAGGTTTTAATTTTGTTTAATATATGAGTATTTCTATAATAAAAGTTTTCAACAATACCAGATAATTGAGGAATTCCTTAAAGAAAGAAATCAAAAAGATTTTAATTAAGAAGTAAAAACTGTAATTAGTTTTTAAAACTTGCAATTAAATATTCTTCATTATCATCCTTCTATATATATATATATATATATATATATATATACTATATATATATATATATATATATATATATATATATATATATATATATATATATATATATATATATATATATATATATATGCTTAGGTGTAGATTGTTTCTGAGTTTCGATATTTTTTATATCGATATTTTTTTATATCGATATTTTATTTTAATCGATATCCTTAACATTAAGGTAGCTGTATGTCGCAGCAACATTCTTGTATAGGTTAGGCCTCTTTTACGGCAACTTCGGTAGTTCAGGCTATGATAAGTCGAACTAAGTACCCTAGAAAAGTAAGTAATAATAATATGTGTGGTTTAATAGGGCCGTAGGCCTGTATCTGGCGGCAACGTTCTTGTATAGGTTAGGCCTCTTTTACGACAGCTTCGATATTTTCGAATATCGATATTTTCTAAAAATCGAAACTCAGAAACAATCTACACCTTTACATATATATATATATATATATATATATATATATATATATATATATATATATATATATATATATATATATATATATATATATATATATATATATATAATAATAATAATAATAATAATAATAATAAGCTTTAGATAATTCCAATTTCAGTTTTTAAACTTTCCTCCTTCAGCATCTACCCTTCTCTTCTAATTTCTTTTCTGATGGTTCTATAGCAGTCTTTGTAGATAGCCACAGTTCATCCTTTAATTATATCAATATTGGTTTTCCCCAGAGTTCTGTCCTTTCGCCAATTTTTTTTTTGCCTATTTTTAAAAGCAATGATCATTCATCTCTCCATTCATTACATATCCGCACTTATATCTACGACTCCATCCTTCATTGCTCCTTTCAGTTTGAGAGAAAACGACCTCATCAGAAAAGTTATTGATATATTGTTGCCCTATTACTAACTTGTCCTCTATATTTATTCCTAGATGGACAACGAAAATATCATTTATCTCAGCACCTCAAAACCCTAATTCCTTCATTTATCTACACGATATAATATTCCATGGAACTTTAAAATCTTCCTCTAAAACACACAGCTCAAACTTTCATCTGTTCTTAATAATCTTGACATTTCTTTTTCTTTGAAGCTTTTTGAAAGTATCAGTTACGCTGTCTCTTTCATCAAACGAGCTTCTAAAACTTGTTTGTTTTGAGATGCCTTCAGATTTCTTAATACAGTCCAAGCAGCTTCCTCAATATAAGGACATCGTTCGGCTTATAAGGAGTATGCATTACATATCTGGAATGGATGCACTCGTACTTCTCTCCTTAATCAGGTAGGTAGAATTAACTTCTATGTTCTCACAAACAATCTCCAAATAGCTTTCCATCAGTCATACAGTTGCATCACTCTCACAATAATATTATTTGCAATGAACAATTTACTTTCGAAGTATCATTTTTTTTTTTTATATTACTACCGCTCAAAGGCTGAGCTTTTTCTAGGAAGATGTAGAAATATATTATAAAAAAACACCCAAACCCGAGCCTAACGTAAACTTCTCAGGTGAGCACGGACTGAAGCTTTAAAGAGATGCAGATTAATTAAATACAGCAATAAAAACTGATAATGACAAAGTTTCTCAAAACAGAAGTGGATGGTAAGAATGAGGTACCACAACGAACAAGTCTGTGGT
>SEYY01000480.1:52500-55000 GCA_009176605.1 Armadillidium nasatum | reverse complement strand
TAAATTTGTGTAAATGTATATGTTTGTTAAAATTTTTTTATATATACTAAAGTATATAGCTCTTCGAAAATGTATTTAAAAATAAGATCACTGATGTTTGTCTGTTTGTACGTATGTATGTATTTTTATCAAAAGTATTTTAATAAACGTGAGAAAATAAGTTCAAGCGTAATATTTATACTTGACATAAACTTCTAATAAAAAATTTTAAAACACAGTACTAAAGATTACTTATATATATATATATATATATATATATATATATATATATATTATATATATATATATATATATATATATATATATATATATATATATATATACGGGTGTTTGTCTGATATATGTGTGCGCGTTATCTACTACTACATGTGCTCTTTTACACATCTCAATGAATGTCAATCTTATATTGTCTAAATTATTTTGAGCAGAAACGCAGCAGTTCACTTCAATTCCATCAATGTAATCAAAATTACTTGAGCATTTTTCCAAGAGAACGACCTTCTCCGAAATTGCAATCTGAGCTTATTGAAAATAATAATCTTTTATTGATTTGTAGAAGGATGGCAAACAGATTGTAATAAATCACATACTTGTTGAAGCATACAGAAACTCAAGATATTTAATATTTAATCATATACGCTATATATATATATATATATATATATATATATATATATATATATATATATATATATATATATATATATATATATATAATATATATATATATATATATATATATATATATATATATATATATATATATATATATATATATATATATATATATATATATATATATATATATATATATATATATATATATATATATATATATATATATATATATATATACTATATATATATATATATATATATATATATATATATATATATATATATATATATATATATATATATATATATATATATATATATATATATATATATATATATATATATATATATATATATATATATATATATATATATATATATATATATATATATATATATATATATATATATATATATATATATATATATATATATATATATATATATATATATATATATATATATATATATATATATATATATATATATATATATAATATATATATATATATATATATATATATATATATATATATATATATATATATATATATATATATATATATATATATATATATATATATATATATATATATATAGTATATATATATATATATATATATATATATATATATATATATATATATATATATATATATATATATATATATATATATATATATATATATATATATATATATATATATATATATTATATATATATATATATATATATATATATATATATAATTATAATATAATATAATATATATTATATATATATATATATATATATATTATATATATATATATATATATATATATATATATATATATATATTATAATATATATAATATATATATATATATATGAATTATATATATGCGGTAAAAACATGCGTCAAAAAAGTGACTTTAATTTTCCTCATAAAAGAAAAAATTGATAAATGAGGATGTTAAAACTCAAGTCTAAAATATCAAACGAGCATTTAGTTAGTTATCTTAGTATATATATATATATAATATATATAATATATATTATATATATATATATATATATATATATATATATATATATATATATATATATATATATATATATATATATATATATATATATATATATATATATATATATATATATATATATATATATATATATATATATATATATATATATTATATATATATATATATATATATATATATATATATATATATTATATATATATATATATATATATATATATATATATATATATATATATATATATATTATATATAATTATAATCATCAAAATCCGCCCCCAGGAAGAGTTATTAACTCTGTCAGTATGTTCATTCGAGGATGAACCATGGATTTCAAGGGTTGACGGCAAGCATCTGCTAGCTGGCTAGGTCTATCACGGATACCGACTTTGATTCCACCTGTTAAGCATTCCGTAAATGTAATTATTTCTCATAAGTGGGGAGGGGAAGGGGGAAGGGCTAAGCTCAAAAAGAACTACCCAAATTTCCCCTACTCCAGCCAGGAGTATATATATATATATATATTATATATATATATATATATATATATATATATATATATATATATATATATATATATATATATATATATATATATATATTTCAGAACTCTACATTACAGTTGAAGCAAAAGTACGTATCGATCCAAGGAAAAACGAAGTCGAACCATCATCTACTCCAGAGAATGAAAAGGATGAAGCTTCTGAATATCATCATCATGAGGCAATTCATAACGAGATTTATTCTCAAATCCCTAAAGGTCCACATTTTGCTAGAAACTCTCCTAAAACTGTAATGGCCGCTGTGGGGTCACCTGCTCACATTCCTTGCAACGTTAGAAATTGGATTAAAT
>SEYY01000480.1:27500-30000 GCA_009176605.1 Armadillidium nasatum | reverse complement strand
AAAGAAGGAAGAATGATAGACAGACCAAGCAATTAGAAGCGAGAAGAAGAATTATGAGTTTTAAGAGTAGGATTAATTGTTTTAATATATAAGGATTATAAAATTTTTAGCTTTTCGTCATTAGAAGCACTTAAGAGGATAGGAAAGTTCTGGACATTTAGAGGATGTTCAGTGAGGTTGTAATGATCTCTGATAGTTGAATAATCCGGATGTGAAATAAGAAGATTAGTAGAAAAGTAGATGCCCATGTGTTTTTTAAGGCTCGCATCTTCAGTTCAAGACTGGTTTGGCCTACATAATTTATATTACAGTCGGCACATTTATATTTATATACTAAGCAAGACCGCAAGTACACGGAATACTTTCTTTAATCTTAAAATTTCTACCGATTGAGTTGTTGTTTATAAAGGATGTAAGAAAGTTACATTGTGGAAAATGTTTGTGTAAGATACTCATAATTTGGAAATGAAGATCAATCCAAAGAGACCCAATGTAAAGGAAGTTGTTTATTTCTACCTGGAAAGAATTCTAGTTAGAACAAATGCCTGCAATTTTATCAGAAAGGGTGATTGAGCTAAAGAAATTAGTACCAAGCAAGGTATTAGTAGGCTTATGATAAATTGAAGTAGAAAATCCACAAGAAGAGTGGGAGATTTCAGGCCTTAATTAAATTTCTGTGATGAATCAAATTTATGAGCATTATGAATTGATAAGGATTTAGTCTTTCTGGTAATGAGACCTTGCTATAATTTCAATACTGCAAACTAGTCTGATTTGCAATTATTCTTCTCAATTCTTCTTCTTAAAAAGTGATTGCTTCGACATGTGACGTCTCTCTAATCTCTCTGAATACAAAGTCGAAGACATTTTCTTGACCATTAAAGGGTGAATTTCTCCTTTTTTTTATCTTCATTTATAACTCAATGTTTTAATCATATCTGTAGCAGGAATACAGATTTCAAATTTTTCCGTTTTCTACAAGCGCCAAAATGGGAATATATCTTAAAAATTTATCCCATAATCGAGCAAAATAAATTCTTTCTCTTATCAAAATCTCATTTTTTCCTTTTTTTTTTTTTTTTTTTTTTTTTTTTTTTTTGCATTTTTAAATAAAATATCTGTAAAATTTCCCTGCAAATTCATCGCATCCATTTGTTTTCAGACTATAAATTTTCCCCACCTTCAAACATTACTGCAACTAATTTATTTTTAGAATATTATGATATAATTCTTCTTTTCGCTAAATTTCTCAACCTTCTTAAATTGTTCTTTTGTATGTATAGATGTGATTTTTCCTTATTCGTGGAACGTGATACCAAAAAAGGCGTATGACGTATTTAAAAATCTTTCCGTGTATTCTAACACAGATTTTCATTTAAAAATATTCTTTCATTTGGGTATCTATCTTTCTCCCAGAAAAAAAAGTACGATAATTAATTGGTATTTCTACCATATCAAAACTTTTAAAAATATATATATATATATATATATATATATATATATATATATATATATATATATATATATATATATATATATATATATATATATATATATATATATATATATATATATATATATAACTTAAGTATGACTTGAAATACTATTATTTTGAATAAAGTTTCAAAAACTTTCTTTACTTTTGTGCATTTGCGATTGAAATACTTTTTAATCTGAGAAAACATTTTTTATCTCTCCTTAATTATTTTTATCTATTTTTTTTTTTTTTTTTTTTTTTTGTTTATTTAAAAAAAATTTTCGATTGCAATTTCAGATACTTTAAATTCTTGACTTTTTTCTTTAGAGTTTAAAAGACTGATTTGTAAGTTGGCCTTTCATCTCAAGTCTGGCAAGGAAAAAAATTTTCTTCTTAATAAAAATAATTTTAATTATATATATATATATATATATATATATATATATATATATATATATATATATATATATATATATATATATATATATATATATATATATATATATATATATATATATATATATATATATATATATATATTGAAATATCGAATGATTTCGATAGAATCTGACTCAATGCTTTGATTTGTTTACTTTCCTCATTTGGTATGGATTCTCCTCTCTTTCTTTCTCTCTCTCTCTCTCTCTCTCTCTCTCTCTCTCTCTCTCTCTCTCTGTCTCTCTCTGTCTCTCTCTCTCTCTCTCTATCCCTCTCTCTCTCTCTCCTCTGGCTTTCATTCTGATTTCCTTTCCGGTCGTTCAATAACATTTGTTGTACATAGTCCCTGTTCATCAAAAAAAATCTATAAATTAGGGTGTTATTCAGAGTTCTGTTCTAGCACCAGCTCTTTACTTATTTTTTATCAATGATCTACTAACTAATATCGCATCTTCTTTCCACTCTCATACTGAGCACTCCACTCTTCATTCTTCCTTTTCATTTGGAAGATGACATACCCAGCAACAAATATATAATTCTAGGAGAGTGACCTTGAAGCAACAGACCTTTGATTTTTCTCATGTT
>SEYY01000479.1:190611-198051 GCA_009176605.1 Armadillidium nasatum | reverse complement strand
AAGTTCAGAGTTTCTTGGGTAGTGTGAATTACTATAGAAGACATATTCCAGAGGCTGCTAAACTCATGAAGCCTCTCTCTCAGTTAACAACAGGAAAGAGTATAAAATGGACTCTGGAGTGTCAAGAAAGCTTTGAAAGATTAAAACAAGCTTTGGTAGAACCACCAATTTTAGCCTTCCCGGACTATGAGAGTAAAAAACCATTGGAACTGTTTGTTGATGCATCTGGGACAGGTGCCGGAGCTTGTTTAAAACAACAGCAAGACGGGGAACTAAAAGTTATAGCCTATGCCTCGATGTGTTTTGGATCCGCCCAGAGAAACTATAGTACTCTAGAGAAAGAATTAGCCGCATTAAGATGGGGAGTGAAAGTGTTTCGCACATTTTTAATGTGCCGAAGGTTTGTCATCTGGTCTGATCACCAACCCCTAACTTATTTGCACAATATGGCTGGAGTAAATGCAAGAATTGCCCGAACTTTAACAGATTTAGCTGAGTACGATTTTGAGATCAAATACCTACCCGGGAAATTTAATCACATCAGCGATTTCCTCTCTCGATGCGTTCCAGAAAATACAGAGGAAATAGAAATTGAAGAAGATATAGTACCGGTAGGATTTAAAGAAAAAGAAATTAAAGGCAGCGGAAACGCCCTGTTCGTGGCAATAGCCATATTCTTATTTAATGATGAAAAAGCTCACAAGATTCTCCGTGAGCGTGCGGTTCAATGAAGTGAGAAATAATTTGAAAACCTATGGGTTAATGGACACTAAACAAACTAGACAGAATCTGAACCGAATGAATATCTCAGGTACTATGGTCAGCTCTGAGATTGTGGAAGCTTGTGCCCGTATATACGACATCCAAGTTAAAATATATCATGCTAAAGACCAATGGGTGTCATATAATGATAAAGGTACTAGGATATGTCATCTCTTAAGTATACACGGCGTTCATTTTAATTTATTGGAGAAGAATACATCTGAAGAAAGAGTAACAAGCTGTGTTGACGAAATAAATTTGTTTGTCTCAGATTTTGAAGAGGCGGAAATTCTGAAAGAGATCGTCTTATTCGAGATTGAAGATGAGGAAGAGAGTGAAGGAAATACTGAGGAAGACATAGTTGATTCAGAAAGCTTGAATTCTCATGATATAACGATTGAGTCTATGGTGGGATCAGAACCAGAGGAAACCGAAGAATTGCCAAGTAGAAGATCTACATTAAAATATACGAGAAATGAGGAACAACTAGTAGAAGAAATTAAAAAAGGGACAGCTTGAAGATAAACGTGTTTACAGAATTTGAAAAGGATTTTGCAAGAAAATAATACAGTACAAGATCAGACTAAAGGAACTTAAAGAGGAAAGACATTTGAAAAGATATATAAAATTTTTGAGAAACATAGTTGAGAGGAATGGAGATTTTGTACTATCAAGAAAATGAAACAAATGTTCCACTTATCGGGTACGATGACTTAAAAAACCTGGTCATCGATTATCATAAGAATAATTATCATCCAGGACGAGACAAGATAATAAACAAAGTGAAAGAAATAACCTGGAGTCCTCATTTAAGCAACTATATGTGAACAAATTACCCGTGTATGCATCAAATGTCAGCAGCGGAAAATATTACCAGCTCGACAAAAGCGACCACCAACTTTTAGAATACAAGCGAAAAAACCTTTTGATGTGGTCGCTATTGATTTAATGGAAATGCCTAGAACAAAATAGGCCAAAATATACATTCTCGTCGCTGTTGACATGTATTCTAAGTGGACATCTGCTGTGGCCATACAAGATAAAACGGCAACTACGGTATTAAAAGCATTTAAAAATATGATTGCAACCTTTTTAAAAGATCCTTCTGGAAAGTGCAATCAGACAACGGAAAAGAAGTTTACTAATCATTTGTTTGAAGAATTTTTGAAGACCTAAAGAAATTCAAACACCGTTGTACTGTAGCTAACATGCCGCAGACAAATGGCCTTGTAGAAAGAGTGAACCAAACCTTACTTAAATATGTTTAGAATGATTGATAATTTAGAAGGAATGGGATACAAGTTTACCTGATATAGTGGCTGTATACAATCATACGTATCACCAGAGAATTAGGAAAGACTCCAGCTAACATCTTTTTCAAGCAATGTTGAAAAGAATCAAGTAAATGACAAGACTTGGGGAAAGACACAACAAGATTATGAACCCTACAAGTTAGATGAATTAGTCCTCAAGAAAAATATTCTTAAAGGGTCATAATGTAGAAAATAAACTAGCTAAAGAAATACCATGGTCCATATAAAGTAATTAAAACATATGAAAACGGTGTGATGTACGACCATTCAACATCAGTATAGAAATACTATATTATATAAAATACATCACAAACATTTAAAAAAGTGGTATGAAACTCCTGAAGAATTAAAAAAGGTTAATCAAGAAAATGATTTAGAAGACACAAAGAGTAATACATCCCAACCTGATTTTGAGGGGTTTACAGAAGAACATCAAACCATGTTTAAAATAAACTGGGAAAAGGTATTCCAATATAATATTCATCTACAACATAATGTAGATCTAAATCAAGATTCAAAAGACCAAATGGCAAGTCACGAAGCTGAAAGACGAATACCTTATAATAATGCCACTTATAATATGGAGCCGTGGATTCAAGAAGAATTAGAACTCAATAGACCCAGTCGAGGAATTCCCATTATAGATGCAAGAACTTCAAGACTATGGCAGGATCTAGTGGAATTAGAGGGAAATAGCACGATATCGAATCTTTCCTTTGATTTTTCTGGGTTCTGATGGTAAAGTATATTAATGTCAATGGTAAGAAATTAAGATGAAATATGTTTCGGTTTGGATAATTGGTAAGAAATTTTACATAATTTTGATTATCTGTCATGTCATGTTAACTAATAATTTCAGATATAATAAAGTACCAATCTATCAAATTTTATTTTGATTGTTATGTCCATAACCATTAATTGTATTGCAGCATCTGTTGTGAAAAATTCCAGTATTAAAATTTTTGTTAATAATTTATTTTAAAGATTTCTAATCCTGTTTTGCAGATTTGTTGGAAATTCTGTTCCGGAGTAATATTGTTGTAGAATTAATGAATTATTTGAGTGTCTTAATTTGTTTATTATCTTTCCAGATCATGGTCTGGGGAAAAAAACAAATAGTAGTCGTTGGTGATAGTAGAGTGAAAGAATTGGAACAAGAATGCCAGGGATGGAAACCCGCTGAAATAGTTCGATTTTATAAACCTGGAATGACGACAACTGAGGCATTGCTTAAAGTTGACAAGATTCTCGAGGAAAATGTCTTAACAGAGCATACACCAATCGACATTATTGTAATTGTGGGGCTGCATTGTGACTTCACGATGCTCCGACCATGGAAGGATACTAATTGTAAGATCATGATGCCAAACCTTAAGATAAACAACCAGGTATTGGTGGACCAAATAAAGAACAAATTAGTAGAATGGAAAAAAGACTACCCGTATTGTCAGATAATAATCACTGTTCCCATATATTCCTAATTTTGGGCAATACAATAATAATAGATTATATAATAAACTTCATGCAACACCAGGTCAAGACTGTATATAACTATGGTCACACCTTAAAATTCACCAAACAGATGCAGGGCATAATAAGCGATTTTTTTCAATGTTGGACACGCCAGTTAAATCCAAAACCTTTGGCTCTTGCTCGATTAGAGAATCATAATATGTTTGTCCAGAAATTAAGATCTCTTAAAAAACCAGCACAAGCGTATCAGGGGTCGACCAGAGATGGCCTACATTTTGCAAATAACACGATTAAACAGTTCTGGAAATTACTCAAAACTTACCACGATCAGTTAAATAAAATTCCAGGGAAGGCATACCAAGTAATTGAACAAGCCTTTACTTCCGTCTAGAGTCACCTCATCAGGAGGAGATACTCCACGAAATATTAGAAGGAGACGGAGGGCTGAACCACAAAACAAAAAACCAGATACCAGACATGAATGGGCAAAGAAACAAAGAAATAGACCAGATGATCTAACTTTTTCCCAAACACGTCAGACAACAGACCTGAGATATAAAATTCAAAATAGACAAAATCAGTTAAATTATCAACATTTTGGCCAATCGGAGGCAGGACCATCCAGAAGAAAGACTGCTGTCATTACAAGAACCACTTTTAAGCGAGTAATACATTACCGATAACGTGTATATTGACCATTGATCCTACCTAACTACATCTTTAAGAGGGGGGTGTGGTAACCGGTGTTTTAAATTGGTGTTGGTTTTTATGATAAATTAATCATTTTGATAATTAATTAAAGAATAACCTTTAAAATAAGATCGCCCTACAAAATAAGATCAATAATCTCAGTAAGAAAAAGGACAAAAACATCACAGACAAATCAAGTCTAGCTTAAGCTTAGAGTTAGGCCTGTAAGTTCCAATAATAACGAAATCATGAAATTAGCCTAAGATCAAGAAAGAAATGTCAAACATACATGGATATAGAATTTCTAGATTGGAAAATTATATAAAAAAGGGTGAAAAAACTACAAATAAAATATAATATACAAAAGATAAGAAAAATAAATCACTCAAAATGGAGGCGGAGATTTCGAGTAGACAAGAAACATAGTCCGTCACCGAGTTGCCAGAAATAGAAAAAGAATACGAATTTTAGCAACCAGCTAAAAATGAAGCTTTCTGATTGGTCAAGATTAAAAACTAACAACCTATGATAGTTGTCAGAATTCATAATCTGAAAATTTTGAAAGAAGTAGTCATTACTTTTTGGAACTCTTATCGATAAGTTGTGCTCTTAAGCGAGGTTATTTATTTAGAAAATTTTCGATCTTGAAACTAAGAAATTGGTAAATACCATTGTAATTATAAAATTTTATTATCGATATCTGAATTTTGAAATTGATTTAAAACTTAGAATTCTCGCAGAACATTAGTTCTAATATTAGAATTTTACAATCGATATCAACTTTGAAATTTGTTTAAACTTAAGATTCTCGCAGAACATTAGTTCTAATTTTAGAATTTTACTCTCGATGTCTGAACTTAGAAGTTGATTGAAACTTAAAATTCTCGCAGAACATTAGTTCTAATTTTAGAATTTTACTATCGATGTCTGAACTTAGAAGTTGATTTAAACATAAAATTCTCGCAGAACTTTAGTTCTAATTTTAGAATTTTATTATTGATATCAGAACTTAATCAGAACTATCTTATGATTCCGCAGAGCGTTAGCTCTAATTTGAATTATATTACTACGATTACGATTTTTGGCTAATTGGAAAAATTATAACAAATTATAACCAGACATGAATTAAAAGAACTTTAATAAATAAGCAGAAGAAAGCGAATCTTTTGTGAAATTACTATTGAATGTAAATTATAAACTAGTTAAGAAATAAGCATAAGAAAGCGAATCTTTTATGAATTATTATTGAATGTAAATTATAAACTAGTTACTTGTATATTAAAATTTTATTTTTAATAAGATTTGGAATAAATATTGAAACTATTTATTATAGATAGACAGAAGTTTTTGTTTGTTTTTAGTGAATCCTTTATTGCCGTACTAGACTCGTAAACAATATTTTGAATTAATTTAAACACTTTGTGACATAGATAGTAATTTACCAACTACGTTTTTCTATATTGGAGGATTGTTGTGAAAGTTCAGTGAACTGAAATCAGTTTATATTGAAATACTTTGAAATAATTTACAATATACGATCTTTTAATTTACAATATACGATCTTTTAATTAAATTTTCGAAATCTTTTGTTTTGATTGATCAGTTAACCCAGCTTAATTAGTTTATACGAGAGCAACTTTGACATAGTTTTCCACTTATTACATTTAGTTTATTGAACAAGTTGAACAATTTTAATTTAAATTAATTAAATTAAAATACCATTGTAATCAACTTAAGAATTTCGCCATTAAGTTTCGTTGGGTTCTTTGAGCATTGACGTTAAGCTTTGTTTAACCTTTTGAATATTTTGATAGCATTATATCACAATATTAGCCAAACAATTTTGGAATACGTATTTAATCTTAAACATTTTATTTAATTTTCAAGTAAGTTATAGCCTGGTATTTTGAAGATAATTTTAGTTTTCGATCGTTCTGTTTAACTATCAAGAAGCTATTAATTTATAATTAAAATATAAACATAATAATAGGTCAAACAATAAAGACAAACAAAAGAATATAATTGATAACTACAGGAAATAAAACAAGGTAAATTAAAATTTATTAGATTGAATTAAGGTAAAGAAAACAACTGGGTAGTAAAAGTAAGTTTATTTAATTAATTTTAAGCGCACACTTGAATTAAAGTAACGTCGTCTTGGTTTAAGTTACGCAAAGACACAACGCAATCCAAGTTTGAATTAAGAAACGATCTAATATAAGAAGGACTTATAAGTTGTGTCGTAATACCCACCACAAGCTACGACACAAGCTACGACATCGTATCGGCAATTTTTTTGGTATTTTAAAAAAAAAAAAAATATATATATATATATATATATATATAAATATATATATATATAATATCATCATTGTCATTTGCAAAATCAGCACATTTTTCTCAATCATTGTTATCAACAAATTTCTGCTGATTATTTTACCAATTAATTTGCAAATTTTGGTTTGTAAAAATCTCTCAGCCCCACCTTCTTTTGCAAGGGTTCTCAGTCTGGGGGGCTGACCCTTTTAAGATGACAGAGAATTTCTGGGGGAAATTGAAGAGCCCCAATTACAAAACATCTGGTATCCAGATTTCCCAGATATTCTTTGGAAAATTGGCAAGAGATCCATTCACAATCAATGTGGACAAATCTCAGATTCCCTTCAAAAACATTCTATTGAGCTTAAATGTGATTCCCAAGCAAGAGGAAAAATTTCCAGATATGACTATTGATGACTTTTGGCAGAGCTATCTACCTATGTACCAACAAGTTGCTTTGTAAGCTGTGAGGCTGTTGATGCAGTTTTCCTCCATGTACCTCTGTGAATCTGGGTTTTTTAAATTTATATACTTCAAATTAAAATATTCTGCGTTGCATTATCACAATTAACACCAAATATTAAAGAAATTTTCAAAGACAAACAGTACCATCCCTCTTTAATTTGTGCAATTGAGATAACATGATGCCTAATTATAAAACAACATTGAAGTTGGACAGTTAATACAATATCGAAAATCCTCATGAGCTCATGCAATATAATAAAAATAAAAAAAGATTGAGAACCCCTTTTCTGTTGAGAGTGAAAGTAGCAAAAGTCCAGATATACACTCCAAGATGAAATTAAATTACCCAAGAGGGCCCAGAATCTGGAGAAAAAGTTTAAGACTTATAAATTTGAAGTTCTTAAGATACTATTATACT
>SEYY01000479.1:183111-188111 GCA_009176605.1 Armadillidium nasatum | reverse complement strand
TATATATATATATATATATATATATATATATATATATATATATATATATAATTTTTTTAAAAAGTTTACCCCCACTCATGTGCAGTCTTTTTCAAGGAGGGGGCATATATAAAAGAGAAGAGAAAGAAAACCCACCCAGGTCTGAACCTAACACACCTCTCTCAAGTGGGCACAGATAAACTTTGAAGAGAGGATGATTAAATGCTGGAGGAAAAGCATATTATGGTAGAGAGTTCCACAGAACAGAGGAGGCTGGAAATGTGGTAGTGCTACAATGAACAAACCTGTGGTTTACAGCATTCACACACAATTTGTGTGAAAGCAGGGCACCTCTTGTGATATGAGGGTGACGCAATGGTGGTGAAATGCGAGAGTCCATTTCCTTCATGCACCAGCAATTGTAGTACCTTTAGAAAAGAGATATTGCACCAGTGTCACATTGCAGAGATAAAGGTTCAAAAGAGTTTGGAAGTAGGGAATAGTTATTATCTTTTAGTCTTAGACTTAACTCTATCCAAAAGAGTGGAGGAACTGGAGCCCACCCACCCCCAAATGTGAGAACATCACTCCATACAAGGGTGAATGAGACCCTTTTATAATTGAGTAACTGCTCAGAAGAAAATAAATTTTTCAACCTGAATAGTATTACCAGCTTCTTAGAGGCTGCCTTAGTAATCATTGTGATATGTGGTTTCCAAGATTATTTATTATTTATGTTTAGACCAAGAAAGTTAATGTTATTTATGGGTGAGATGGGAGGGCCATCAAAGAAGATAGGAAAGTTAGGAAGTGTTTTTGAGAGAGAGAGAGATGTAAAAAAAGTTGAGTTTCTAAAGAGTTAAAGTTCACAAGGTTATGGTGACCCCACCAGGAAATTTCATACAGATCAGCAATAATAGAATTGGAAAGCTGAAGATTAGAAGCAAAATAAGGAGCAGATTTGAAATGAGTAGAAGAATGGAGAGTCGAGTCATTGACATAAGAGTGAACAGAGTTAAAAATGCAGTTGAGAAGATCATTAATGAAAGAACCCTGAGGAACACCACAATTTCAGAGAGAAAACTAGACATGAGGAAGCAAAGAGAAGGTCGAAACGGAAAGGAATGGAACCTATAGAACTGTGATGCATCATGCCATACCTGGTCAAAAGTCTTGGAAATCTCAAGTGCCACCACACAAGACTCCTCATTTCCCTAAGGGTAGAAGACCATAGATAAATGAGATAGGAAAGTATGTCACCAGTTGACCTAGAGCGTCAAAAGCCATACTGATGATCTGAGAGAAGGGAATGATACTCAAGATGATCCAAGAAATGTTAGTTGAGGAGAGTTTCAAAAATTTTAGATAGAACACAAGTTCTTTAAATATAATGAATTTTCTTACAAATGAATCTCTTATACTTTGGTTCTGTATTTATTACATAACTATATTCAATATATAGGTCTCTTTCACATTTTAAATCAAAACCTCACACCAAGATTGCTATTTTTACAATATCCCCATCTTAAAAAGAACAATAGAAAAAGATCAGCTCATTATTTGACATAAAATAATTTTAAAATATTAATAATAAAGAAGTGCAACTTGTGGTAGACAATTTAAAACATTCAGATGTCATTCAGCAAGTGTTTAGCCTCAAATCCAAATTCAAGTATATATGAGCGTGGTAGACCAGAAGAGATTGAATTGGTTAGACTTAGACTTCATTGATCTTCATTTGAAGTGATTCACCTTTTAAAGGAAACATCAGTCAAATCCCATTAATGTTCAGCAAGACTTACTCTAAAGCATGTTTTTATTGATTGCCCTGTTTTTGGTCATCAGAGAAATATAGTAAATTTGTTTTAATAATTATTTGATATTTACTTCGTAAAATATTTTTGCTTAAACCATTTTAAAATATTTACATTTTGATATTCATTGAAAAGTCAAAATATTTAATATACTGTACTTATTTAATATACCTATATAAACATGTATGTGTAACAAATAGTACCGTTACACCAGTTAAATAGTTGAATATGTCATTTCACTTCTCAGTCCTGTTAACATTAAGTATAAGTAAGCAAGTATGTACTTAGAAAAAAAAAAAAAAAAAAAAAAAACTTTAGGCAGATATTATTTATTGCTGGATTCGGCTATGGACTCTACTACATTTCAACATTTGTCATGGTTCATGTTCAAGTCTGCAAAGACTGGCTGAGTTTCCAAGTCCCAGACTTGGTCTATTGCTATATATATATATATATATATATATATATATATATATATATATATATATATATATATATATATATATATATATATATATATATATATATATATATATATATATATATATATATATATATATATATATATATATATATAAATCAGTTCCAGGACCACCAGAAAATTTAACTGTTGTGCGAGTAAGTGACACATCTGTTGATCTTATATGGAATAGACCAAAGCATCCAAATGGAGAAGTTAGAGGTTATCGTATTTATTACATGAGAGGTAATTTCACTAGTGTAAGGACAGATCATGGAGATGCTCCAACTACAAAGTTTACCTTAACTAATTTAGGTAAGATTATGGCCTGAAATTTTTTATATATATTTTCCTTGTTTTTATTACCTGAATATTATCTGTTCTGAAATGCTTTAGATTTATGAACAGATTTTGAATCTTTGAAATTGTAGCCTTGTTATGTTATCATAAAGCTTACCTCTTTCTGTTGGCGCTATAAAAAATTTAAATTTTTGGTATGATGGAGAAGTATGAAAAAGTTGGAAAATCTATTATGATAGGAAAAAGAATATTTTTGTGATCCTTTAATGTATTAAAAGCATGAAATAAATAACCTATAATGCCTCATATTTACTACCATAAATATTTTGCACTAATAATAATAATAGTAATGATAATACAGTAAATTTAAATAATCTTTTAATATATATATATATTACATTATCAATTTCAAATACTATGTGCCTACAAATATATATTATGAGTATATGTGCAAAAAATACTTGCTGTGACATTATTAACCTTCACCCTGTTTCTGAAAGATGACTTGATTGATTAACTAAAGAAGATTTTCTCAATCGTGCAGCTATCAAAAATATATATTACAATTGTTTAATTTTTTGTGTTTAAAATCAACCTTGGCAATAAAGTTTTCGTTATGGAGACAAGTCTTCACTATCTTTAGTTCACGATCATGTCTTTTATTAACTTTAGAAATTCAATTCCTACATAGAATTATTTGCAGCCTAAGTCTCAAAGCTGAGGTTTACAACTTCCTATGAAGAAATTGCAATATTCATACTTGACATTATATTAAAATTATAATATAATGTATTGTCTATATAATCAGTCTGTTACACTTACAGGCACACTGTTACATTGTTAGTAAGTCTGTTACACATACACTTACTGGTATTATTTTTTTATTATATCTCTAACAGGCATTATCGATTAATATTTTTTGGTACTTGATGCATACAAATTGAAACCCAATAATGATAGTGAACTTGATAATTATCCAATAATACTTTTGGTATTTCATACCATCATAGAGAACTCTTATATCACAACAATTTTTCAAAAATTAAATTATCTTCCTTTTTATCAAAGACATTTATAGTATATATATATATATATATATATATATATATATATATATATATATATATATATATATATATATATATATATATATATATATATATATATATATATATATATATATATATATATATATATATATATATATATATATTGTCTGATTCACTATATAATTATTTAACACTTCACAGTTTCTTTAATTTTTGACATTCGTTATCTAAAATTATAAATAACTGTATAAATATGATGTAAAACTTACCGTGACGATGTTTGATTCAAAACATTAACAAATAAATAAATAAATTAATAATAATAGCGTTTACGTTGCTTATGTACCCTTAACATATACAGTTAATATATATATATATATATATATATATATATATATATATATATATATATATATATATATATATATATATATATATATATATATATATATATATATATATATATATATATATATATATATATATATATATATATATATATATATTTTTTTTCCTCCTCCTCCTTTCAACACAATAGTTGTTTAAATACAAAGTTAGTAAAATATTAGTGAATTAAATTATTTTCCTGAGAAATAGGAAACTTATAGTAATACTGCTTTTTATCCTATCATTTAAAAAATATAATTGGATGTATGAGTATGTTGTAAATCACATTGATCATGAGAATATGCTTTTGGTACCGCATTATGTATGTTTCACAGAATATTTAATTAGAATTTGCACACACCACCCATTAACAAGTTATGATGATGATGCTATTTTCTTATTGCAGATCCCAATTCCATATTCAAAATATGGACAAAAGCCTTTACATCACGGCACGAAGGTCAGTCTTCATCACCAGTTCTTGTTGAAACAGATGTCTCGAGCCCCGATGCCCCGCATATTGTTAATCTCACCTGTCAGTCTGACACAACTCTCTACCTTCAGTGGAGAAGACCAGCACTTTTTTATGGTGCTGTCGACCTCTATTACATATATTATAGAGCCGAAGATGCTTACCAGTTTGAGGAAATTGTGATTAACTCCATTAAAAATAGAGTCGACCATAATGTAAGTAATTATTACTATTATTATTACCATCATCATTAATATATTTCTCATTATTATTATCATTTTCTCCATATAATTACATTATCGTCAATCATTATATTTCTCATTATTATTTTCTCCATATAATTACATTATCGTCATCATTATTATCGATTTGGGCTGTATTCTTTTAATTAGCGATTGTTCCATTATAACTTTATTTCGAATATACCATTGTTATAATTTTATTTAATTCTTTGTTCGAGTCAGATTTGAGATTAGCTTATTGTTTGTTTGTTTGTTTGTTTGTTTTTCTTTTGAGAAAGTTTGTCCTGTAGATTGTCA
>SEYY01000479.1:173111-178111 GCA_009176605.1 Armadillidium nasatum | reverse complement strand
TCCCCAGGAAAAACCTTTGGAAAAAACTGGGAAAAACCACGATGATAAAATTAGAGCAACTTTTACTTATCATTTGTGTACTATTATTACACTGGGGGTATTTAGTTTACTGCCAGTCTGCTACTTTATTTAAAATTTAGTTATTAGCAGATTAAGCAATAAAATTCTAATATCATTATATCAAGCTAATATATTTATGTGATAAAGCAAAATTATAATATGACTTGACAAGTTGACGGACTTGTTCACAGTACAGACTGTACAGGAGCCTGTAGGATTTAGTTACTAGCTAGCCTAGCGATATGATTTACCTATTTTATTTATAAAAAATTGTCCTGTTTTGTATTGGGCAATGTTTATTTATTTATTTATTTTTTTTTACAAAACTATGTCAATATCTTGCAGCAATAGACTAATAGTAGTAGTATAGTATAGTACCGAACAGAGTAGTGTTTGGTGTTGGAGTATTCAGTCAGCTAAAATGAGGTTAAGAATAAGAAGTGAAGTCAAGAGGAAGGAAATTGTTGCTCAGCAAAGTGGAAATTAGAGTAAAGACCGCTAATGGAGCAAAGGGGACTGTGTACCCGAACAATTAAGTCTAAGGTATCACCAATCCCATCATTGTAGTTGAGCAACTCCCAAACGATGGGCGGGGAGCAGAGGACTATCTTCGGAAGCCACCCCCCATAGTTTCTTGTAGGATACATGTTTTGTTTATAGTTATTTTTTATTATTATTATTTTTAAAGATAGTGTGATTGTGAAAAATTTGTGGTGTGATAGCGAAAGGATTGCCTACTGACAGGCCTAGAAGGCAAAAAGAATGTTAGATTAGATTTAATTGCTTTCTGTGTAAATAAGATCCAAAAGGAGAGGATCATTGGGCATCAGAGTGCAGAAAAAAAAGAGGACTACCTAGTTATTATATATATATATATATATATATTATATATATATATATATATATATATATATATATATATATATATATATATATATATATATATATATATATATATATATATATATATATATATATATATATATATATATATATAATATATATATATATATATATATATATATATATCTGGAGACATATAAGGGAAATCTTTCTGAAAAATGAACAAAGAAAAATAAAAGGGGGGGGAGAGACTTTCACGTTTGCTAACCTTTTTGATGTGTTCGGTAACGTTGTTTCAGTGGTCAAGAAATTGAAACTAGAGGGAGAAGCACACCACCACCAATCAAGACGAGGAAAAATAAAATAAGAAAACTTGAGTTTCCACTTTCAATCGCTTCCCAATCCGCAAAGCAACAAACAACTGGTTAGGGTTAGCACCATTTAAGTGCAAAAAAAAAACAAAAACAAAATATGAACACAGATGAAAGTGTTTTAGAAAATCAAAAATGTACCCCCCAAAAAATGGGATGGGGAAGGGGGAGGAGGGAATATAAAAGATCGTAAAATTTAAAGATATATTTTATTTAAAAAAAAAATTAAAACATTTGGATTCATATAGTAACAAGCTTTTTGTATTTAACTGATTCAATTATTGTATTATTTAAGAAAAAGGAATCAAGAGGTGTTATATTTAGTTATTCCAAAATGTATCTCAAACTCTTCCCGCACATACAACTATTCATGTAAAATGAAATTTCCCTTTAAATTTATATTATTAATAAAATAATGAAAAAAATGTTTAATATTAAGATGCAAAAATTAAAGGATATAAAATAAAAGCAATTTCACTGGTTACCAAAAATAATTAAACGCATCAAAAAAAAAATATAAATAAAAGTTGAAGTTAATGCGTTAATAAAAAAAATTAGAAATGCTTAATGTGAGAAAATGAATATTGCATAGTTTCACGCATAAAAGAGCTAACTGTTCTTTTAGTGTGACGTCTCTAAGTCAACAAGTTTTCCTAGAAAGACTCCGGAAATGATTCCCTGTAACATGAAGATATTACTTATCATGAAGATATTAAGACTTAACCAAATTTTTAAACAGAAAATATTAACACATATGTGTCACTTACTCGGAGATTGAAGGATTTGATCAATGCAGAAAGAAAGGATCTCCTATATTATTGTAACTATGTTGAAGTGCAGTGATCAAGATCTGGTTAAATTCTTCGTCGGATTTTCTTTGTTTACTTTATATACTCACAGACTTGTTTTGTTTGGAATATCCCAAATGGATACAGTACTTGGGAAATATTCAAATACAAAAATATAAAAATTCCTTACAAAGTAAATACTTCTGGAAAAATAGAATAATGCACCTTTACAATATATATATATATATATATATTATATATATATATATATATATATATATATATATATATATATATATATATATATATATATATATATATATATATATATATATATATATATATATATATTATATATATATATTTGGTTTTCTTTTGAAAAGTTAATTTATTTTTGAATTTTGAAATGTCTTTCAAAGTTGTTAGGAATATTTTTTATTATTTATTTTTTTAAAAAAAAAAAAAAAAAAAAAAAAAAAAAAAATATTAAAATTTAAAAAAAAAAAAAAATGACATAAAAATCAACAACTGCATCACACATCAAATCCAAAAATAGACCAACTATAATTATCTTGGAACTATATACTTCGTTCGAATGGGGTTTCTGAACATTGTTTGCTTCAGCTTAATATATATATATATATATATATATATATATATATATATATATATATATATATTATATATATATATATATATATATATATATATATATATATATATATATATATATATATATATATATATATATTACCAGAGTAAATAAATAGCTTTACCATTTTGTTATTAGTATCCTAACTTAACCTAATATAGCGGTGGTGAAATATGTTTGATAATGGATATATAGATGTAATATATAAGACTGCAACAGCAATACGAATACAATTTTGCAAACAAATTTATCTTGAAAATGGTATGAGAACAACGTATTAAAAAGGAACAAACGTTTGGACGGTGATATATATATATATATATATATATATATATATATATATATATATATATATATATATATATATATATATATATATATATATATATATATATATATATATATATATATATATATATATATATATATATATTATATATATATATATATATATATAAAATCGTGTACATGGCATGTTTGTGTGTGGGCGTGAGAGGGATAGATTTGGTCTTTTACCAGTATCTTACACGTATAGCGTAATAAATAAGCCTATTTAATACTCAAATTATGTAGGTATTGCACCATTATATACACGTATTCGGCTTCTCATCCTTGGGGCTAAAAACCTTTCTGTTGTAACTCCTACAATTAGCTTTATGCGTTGTGGTTGTGTCTTTGGAATGGAACACTAAATAAGTTTGCGGTATATATATATATATATATATATATATATATATATATATATATATATATATATATATATATATATATATATATATATATATATATATATATATATATATATATATATATATATATATATATATATATATATATATATATATATATATATAACCACGTAGTTTAGTAATGTCATTTTATTTTTTTGGTTGAGTAGGTAAAAATTATCATTTGTGCCTTGCTTCCTGTCAGCTGTTTTTCTGTGTAAATTTTTGCCATCTTTTGTTTGGTGGTATTTCTTCAAGGAGTTAAGATATTATATATATATATATATATATATATATATATATATATATATATATATATATATATATATATATATATATATATATATATATATATATATATATATATATATATATATATATATATATATATATATATATATTGAAAAATAATATTTTTATTCCATAATCATAATTACTCTTTTTTAAACCGTTTCTAATAAGATTAAAAGTTTTTTTTTACACAAAAATTCATTTAAAGTTAAGTTGTACTAATGCATCTATATCATATGTCAATGTCTTTGTTAATTGTTTTAAATTGTATTTCCTTTTGGTGACTTTTCTTAGGCCTACTCTTTTATTTATTTATTTACTTATTTTTTTATTTGTTTTTTGTTCTAGATTATTATTCTTCAGAGGACATTATTATTATTATTATTATTATTATTATTATTATATTTTGGGTATGTTTTTGAGAGTTTTTTTTTTTATATATAGGTTGTCTGGGTTAATTTTACGATTCAAATTTTTGTTTTGGATTGTCATTGGACCCGTAATTTCATGCCTTGAGAATCTTTTCTACCTGCTTAACGTATATTTATCATATGGCGTTGTTGGAAAAGCTTAAAAGCTGCCCCAGGCTTTTTAACTACTTTTCTTTTCCTTCGAGATACTAATTTAAGTTAAAGATAAAAAATAAAAAATCTATCAGTTTTAATTGATTCATATATATTCCATTTATCGATAATTTCCGTATAGATATTATTATTATTATTGTCTAGATACTTTTATTATTAAACTTTCCAGTTTTCAAATATATAGGTTCTATATTTGTGGGACGCAATATATATAGGTAAAAAGAACTCACCTTATATATATATATATATATATATATATATATATATATATATATATATATATATATATATATATATATATATATATATATATATATATATATATATATATATATATATATATATTATATATATATTAGTGATGGCATCCGCATCCGCGGAGCACCCTCATCAAAATTAACATCCGCATTCGCACTTTCGAAAATTCAACATCCGCATCCGCATACTTTCGAAAATTCAACATTCGCATCCGCATCCGCACTACTCCAAAATTCAACATCCGCATCCGCATCCGAAAATATATATATATATATATATATATATATATATATATATATATATATATATATATATATATATATATATATATATATATATATATATATATATATATATATATATATATATATATATATATATATATATATATATATATATATATATATATATATATATATATATAT
>SEYY01000479.1:115000-160511 GCA_009176605.1 Armadillidium nasatum | reverse complement strand
AATAAAAATAAAAAATAAAATAATAATAATAATAAATAATAATAATAATAATAAAATAAAAAATTATAATATATATATATATATATATAATTAATATATATATATATTAATTATATATTATATATATATATTAATATATATATAATAATAATAATAATAATAATAATAATAATAATAACAATAATAATAATAATAATAATAATAATAATATTTTGATTGTTATAAAACACCCAAATAAAACTTAATTGCAACGACTCCTTATCCATAACTGAAAATTTAATTAATAAAATTGTTGCGAAACTTTATAAAAATAATAAGAACATTAAGGACGATGTTCAAAATAATATTAAATCTTATTTTCAAACTTCGAACCTTTCTATAACGAAGAAAAATGTTAACAAAAACATATTTAAGACTTACATTAAACCCACTACCAATAATAAAACTTAAGTAGAATTAAACCATAAATCAAAACAAATCTGTTATTCATCAATTTATGTATCAAATTCAATTGGGACGAATCTAACACTACGACGTACATTGGACGGACGGACGGACGCACACGCATACGCATATATATATATATATATATATATATATATATATATATATATATATATATATATATATATATATAATATATATATATATATTATATATATATATATATATGCGGTGTGCGTCCGTCCGTCCATGTACGTCGTAGTGTTAGATTCGTCCCAATTGAATTTGATACATAAATTGATGAATAACAGATTTGTTTTGATTTATGGTTTAATTCTACTTAAGTTTTATTATTGGTAGTGGGTTTAATGTAAGTCTTAAATATGTTTTTGTTAACATTTTTCTTCGTTATAGAAAGGTTCGAAGTTTGAAAATAAGATTTAATATTATTTTGAACATCGTCCTTAATGTTCTTATTATTTTTAAAAGTCGCAACAATTTTATTAATTAAATTTTCAGTTATGGATAAGGAGTCGTTGCAATTAATTTTATTTAGTTTTTTTATAACAAAAAAATGAATAATTATTATTATTACTATTATTATTAAATTAGAGACAGGCTCTGCCGTTTTAGACAATTACGAAAGATAATGATCATTCCAACCCCCACTCTCTCTCTCTCTCTCTCTCTCTCTCTCTCTCTCTCTCTCTCTCTCTCTCTCTCTCTTCTCTCTCTCTCTCTCTCTCTCTCTCTCTCTCTCTCTCTCTTCTCTCTCTCTCTCTCTTCTCTCTCGTCTCTCTCTCTCTCTCTCTCTCTCTCTCTCTCTCTCTCTCTCTCTCTCTCTCTCTCTCTCTCTCTCTCTCTCTCTCTCTCTCTCTCTCTCTCTCTCTCTCTCTCTCTCTCTCTCTCTCTCTCTCTCTCTCTCGTCTCTCTCTCTCTCTCTCTCTCTCTCTCTCTCTCTCTCTCTCTCTTCTCTCTCTCTCTCTCTCTCTCTCTCTCTCTCTCTCTCTCTCTCTCTCTCTCTCTCTCTCTCTCTCTCTCTCTCTCTCTCTCTCCTCTCTCTCTCTCTCTCTCTCTCTCTCTCTCTCTCTCTCTCTATATATATTATATATATATATATATATATATATATATATATAATATTATATATATATATATAATATATATATTATATTATATATGAGTTAGTGATTTATTTCAAGGAAACCTGATCTTAATGATGAAAATTAAGGCCAACGTGAAATTGAACATATTTTATTGGAACGTTTCGAATCAAAATGATTCATCTTTAACAATGAAAAAAAATTAATTCCCAGAAATTAAAAATCAAAATATTATTAAGTTAAAAAAAAAAAGTAAGTACAAACAAATAACACACGCTCCAATTCATGAGGACATCTCGGCAGAACAGAATAGAAAAACTAAGGCAAACAGATCATTGGAAAAGTAAGATGGTCTGTTGGTTAATAAATTCGAAAACGACAACACTATGTATAAAAACGTTGATTTGTGATGGATAAGGATTAATCATTTTGATTCGAAACGTCTCAATAAAATATGTTCCATTTCACGTTGGCCTTATTAATTATATATATATATATATATATATATATATATATATATATATATATATATATATTATATATATATATATATATATATATATATATATATATATATATATATATATATATATATATATATATATATATATATTATATATATATATTCGTTAAAACATCTTTGAAGCCATAGGGGCTAAAGAGAATGGATGGGGATATCATAGTTATTGTTATTGAGAACTGTAAGCGAACTTACTGAAACACTGTACTTAAAGGTTCTTGTACGATTTTTCAGTACAAATTTATCTTTATTTGTCTGTCGATCAATAATTCTTCCTGTTGATGTTATAATTGAATTTTTGCTTGCGTATGTGTATGTGTGTGTTGAACATGATACTTTTTATATCATTTCATCATTTGATATTGTATGCCTGTTGTGTGTGTATGCATACGTGATGTTGTTGGATAACATTTTATTACCTTTTTATACCTTTATTTGTTGTGAATTTTTCATTGTCGCTAGGCATTAAAATTTCTTGAAGGTCAGCTATCATAAACATTTATTATTATTATTATTATTATTATTATTATTATTATTATTATTATTATTATTATTATTATTATCATTTATTAGCATTATTATTATTATTTTCCTCAATTTTATTTCTTATTTTTTTTCTTTTTTGCAGTTTTTGATAACGAACTTGAGTGTAAATACTATGTACGAACTGAAAGTCCGAGCAGGAACTTATTCTCGTTTCTTCTCGGATAACAATCTTACTTACAAAGGTCCATTCTCCGAATCCAGAAAGATCCTTCTCTTTCCTAATTGCCATAGAGAGCCGATTTTCGACTACAGCGGAGGTCCAGGTTTCGAACTTAGTGCTGGAATTGTTGCCGGAATAATTTGTGCCGGTTTCGCATTGTTTCTACTTATTATTGCCATGATTATTTATAAGTGAGTATTATTTGTAAGTGAATAATGCTATTTTATCAAACGTTTCATATAATTATTATGAGCCTCTATTGAAGGATATTTTTTTGTTAATTGTAATGTTAACATGTCATTAGTGCTGCTCATATTTTATAACTGTGCTACTATATAGGCAAAATATAACTCGTTTTAAATCTCAGATTAGTAATACTTATGCATTAATTTACAGAAGATTTTTCCAAGGAGCCTATTATTATCTAGATGATCCACCAAAGGTTCCACCAGTCCTCATGCACGATTGGGAAAACGACTCGGGAGGAGATGGTTCTTTCGGTTCAATTGATGTACATGATTTTATGAAGGTAAAAGAATTAAGTATTAGTTTTTGTGTGTTGTTGTATTGTGTTGATTCACTTTATTTGAATCTTGAAATTGGATTAATGTCTCTTGAGTTCAATTCTTTGGAACAAATAAATTTATTTTAAAACTGCGATTGATTAAAATTGGACTATAGGATATATCAATTTATGTAATAATTTCTGTTTACAAAATTGAAAAGCTATAATAACAATTTGTTTTGTGTTTTTAAGTATTATTTAAGTTAGTTTTACTATTATTATTTTTTTTGTTTAAAAAAGTTTTTATTCTTAATTTCAGCATGTTCAAGAATTGCACGCAGACGGAGATATTGGATTTTCTAAAGAATACGAAGCCATACAAGCAGCTTCAGCCCAAGAACAGCATTCCGCAGAGCATTCTCATCACCCAGAAAACAAACAAAAGAATAGATACCTCAATATTGTTGCATGTGAGTAACTTGTATGTGTTCAATTGGGCAGTTATTTATTTTAAAAGGCTTTCATGCAAAAGTTTGTAATTTAAAGCACCGTTAATTTTATTTAAAAAGATTTCATCAATTTTCTCATCAAATCAATGTTATTTCTGCATCTTATAATTAAAACATTATTTTAGTTTTTAATATATTCAATTCTGTTATTGTGGAAAATTACTATAGGCTTGTACTAGGTTTTAAAAGTAGAATTTTTAGCATTAAAGCGTTATTTGACATTCATCTTTTTTTGTTACACACTTGTTTTAATGTACCAGATCAAAAGTTTAGTTATTCTTTTTGATTTAATTTGAGAATCACAACAACAAGACACAACATACAAAATTCAAATTTTTTTTTAACCATGTGAATACTCTGTAGAATGTCATTTAATATCTGTCAGTGTTACTTTTTTATGTTGATGCGCACAGCTTGAGAAATAATAATTTTTCTTTATAATTTTAATAAAAATATTTTTGCCAAAACTGTAGCAGTTAGAATGTTTGTTTAATTTTACTTAATATTAATACTTCATAAATTAATAAATTAAAATTAATTCTACTTTACATTTATTAGTGATGGGAGGTAAATCGTCATCATCTTTGTCAATTTTCTGCCGATTATTTTTCATATATTGGCTTATAGATATATCTGCTGCTCCACCCTCTTCTATTGAGAGTGAAAGGCTGTTTAGTAGGGGGGGGGGAACAAATATACTATCCAAGATAGTATATTTGGCCCCACGTAATCGTCCCAAATATACTATCCAAGATAGTATATTTGGCCCCACGTAATCGTCCCATCACTAACATTTATAACACTAAAACAAATACTTATTTAATTAAATTTGTTGAGCTGCTTATGGTAATAAAATATTTGTAGTTTTCATTTAGTTCTTATTGTATGTAATATTTTTTTTATTATTTATTTATTTTTTTTTTTTTTGTAGATGATCACAGTCGAGTTCCTCTTCGTCCATTACCCGGGCAAAAGAAGGCTATGGAGTATGTGAATGCAAATTATATCGATGGCTATGATAAACCTAGGGCATACATTGGCACACAGGGTCCTTTGCCCTCCACGTTCGATACATTTTGGAGGATGGTATGGGAACAGAGAGTTCATATAATCGTCATGATAACAAATTTAGTGGAACGAGGAAGGGTGAGTCGTAGATGTTGCTTTATTTTGGTTTCACTGCATGTAAAACCAATTTCAGGGGAAGGTCTCTAAAGAAACATCCTTTGCTTACAAAATATATACATATATATTTATTTATACAGTCGAGTCCGTAATTTGCTCTTTATTTTAATATTAATTTGTGGGACGCTCATGGTATATTTGATAATTTATCCCTTATTTATTATTATTATTATTATTATTATTATTATATGGACGTAATTTTTTGTCATTGTTTTTCCCCATAGAGGCCTTAGTTTTTATTATTAATATTAAATTTGTATATATTTTATAATTTTATTAAATTACAGAACCTCATTTATCCCTTGTTTATAACAGTTAAATAAAGGAAAAGTATTATTTCATTAAATAAAGGGATCTGAGGTTTGAAATATTTTTATATATAAAAAAAAATTAATAGCCAGAGGTTCCATTGACGCGGTAACAATAATATTCTTCTCTCCTCTCTGCTTATCCTAGGAAACCATTAAAAAACAACCAAAACTAGCTACCCAATGCCTTGAGGTATTGTATGGGCCACAGTGCAAACACCTTTTTTATTTTTGATTGTGCACTATGATAATTATTGATAAAACTATTCTTCTTCCTGGCTTTTGCTTGGCATGTCTGTGCAACCCCGTGGTGAACCTCAGTCTATCATTGGCTCTCTCTCTCCTAATTTTTTGATGTAATGATAAATTTGGTATTTTTTCAGCAACCAACCACATCGCCACCAATTATGATGATGAATAATTGTAATCGTAATAATATATGGAGAGGAAGAGCCCAAATATTCTGTATACTATCATAATTGTTTTATTTAATAGTTTTGTGTTCGTAGTTTAGTTTTTAAGAAATAATACTTAAATGATAACATTTAATTTGTAAATCTTTAAACTTTAAAAATATCTCCTTTTAATTTAAATTTAAAAAGTCGAATTTTGGTGTATGCTAATAACATTAACAAATGATATACATTTTATACCTTGTAATTAATTAGCATTTTAGTCGATAATAGATTTTCTAATATTTAATGTTACTCCATTTCAGAAAAAGTGTGATCAGTACTGGCCTAAGGAAGGATGCGAGAATTATGGATTCATTCAAGTTACTCTCCTTCATGAAGAAGTTCTTGCTACTTACACTATTCGAAAGTTTTCAATTAAGCACCTGAAAGTTAGTGATTGAAAATTTGGAGATCCCTGTTTCTTTTTATTTTATTTTAATTATTACATTACATGATAGTTTCTTTTTAATCTTTTAAATGGTTTAAATATTTAATTGATGACTTGTTTCCTTATTAAGTTGCATAACTATATATATTCTGCAATTAAAAAAATTCCATTATTATGGTCTTTCTTATTACTATAATTGGTAATCTGAATATTTCATTTAAAAAGGAACAAATTTTTTTTAAAAATCATTATAATTTTATAAGATTTTAACTCGATAGTTTTCTCTGATTAATATTTCTTAATGGATTATAGTTGCTTAATATGCTCTTAAAACTGGTTATTTATATCATGTTTATTTATTTATTAGTTAGTTATTTTTCTACCCATTTGTTCATCAATATATTTATTTATTTTTTTTTTTTTTTATTATGCTCGTAAAGGTTTTGAATTTTAAATTTTTATAAAAGACTTTATAATAAAATTACACATATTTATATTTGTTAACGTTTTGGTACTTATTTATTTATTGAAATTTAATTTATTTCTATTAGGTGAAATGCAAAAAATCCGGCGGTGGAGAAAGGATTGTTTATCAGTACCATTACACGAATTGGCCAGACCATGGCACTCCTGATCATCCTCTACCTGTCCTCTCATTCGTTAGGAAGTCTGCTGCAGCAAATCCTGAAGATGCAGGTCCTATTATAGTACACTGCAGGTAATGATGATTGAAGTATTTTGTTACATCTAAAACTCTATAAGAGTTGAGTCTAGTGATTTATATCATCTTTTATTATTTATTTATAAGTTGGTTATTTGGTTATTTATTTTTCTACCCATTCGTTCATCGATGTATTTATTTATTTTTAATTAAATTATTGCCTGTTAGATATCTTGTTTTCTTTTCGTTTTATTATAATATTAGTAATAATAATGATAGTAATATTTTAAGATACAAAAATAACATCAACATGTGGAATGGTTATTTAATTTTAACCATTAAATTCATATTTTATGATGATTATAATCTATTTGACTGTACGAAAGAAGTTATTAGGTAAATTAAGTTAAATCCCAAGTAGTAGTTTAATATTTTTCTAGAAAGTAAGTTTTTGAATGAATATACAATTTATGAAGTTTCATATATATATATATATATATATATATATATATATATATATATATATATATATATATATATATATATATATATATATATATATATATATATATATATATATATATATATATATATATATAGAGAGAGAGAGAGAGAGAGAGAGAGAGAGAGAGAGAGAGAGAGAGAGAGAGAGAGAGAGAGAGAGAGAGAGAGAGAGAGAGAGAGAGAGAGAGATGAGAGAGAGAGAGAGAGAGAGAGAGAGAGAGAGAGAGAGAGAGAGAGAGAGAGAGAGAGAGAGAGAGAGAGAGAGAGAGAGAGAGAGAGAGAGAGAGAGAGAGAGAGAGAGAGAGAGAGAGAGAGAGAGAGAGAGAGAGAGAGAGAGAGAGAGAGAGAGAGAGAGAGAGAGAGAGAGAGAGAGAGAGAGAGAGAGAGAGAGAGAGAGAGAGAGAGAGAGAGAGAGAGAGAGAGAGAGAGAGAGAGAGAGAGAGAGAGAGAGAGAGAGAGAGAGAGAGAGAGAGAGAGAGAGAGAGAGAGAGAGAGAGAGAGAGAGAGAGAGAGAGTTAAATGTTAATATTCATAAGAGAAATTTATCAGAATTAGTGTGTTGAGTTGAGATATTTTATTAAACTTAGATGACATATTTTGAAGAAACACAACAGAAAGATGGGTTAATTTGTCTTTTCATTTGAGTAACGTCTAATCCTCCAGGAAATAAAGATTTTTTAGCTTAACCTCATATTCATTATGATTATTATTATTATTATTAGTATTATTATTATTATTATTTTTATTATTATTTCAGTGCTGGAGTTGGGCGGACCGGAACCTATATTGTACTTGATGCAATGTTGCAACAAATTCGTGCTAAAGGAAGATTAAATATTTGGGGATTTTTGAAGCATATTAGAACGCAAAGAAACTTTTTAGTACAAGTAATGAAATCTGTTTTAAAGATCAAGCCTGTTTATACATTTGTCTATGTATTTATTTATGTATTTTTTGTTAATGTGATCTAATTCTCTTTAAATTGTACAGACTGAAGAGCAGTATATATTTATACACGACGCGCTTTTAGAAGCTATACAAAGCGGGGATACCTGTATACCTTCTGGGGGTTTGGCTCGTTATATCAAAATGCTTCAAAATGCAGATGGACCAACCGATAGGCAAAAGCAGCCATGGTTTCTGCTAAATCATCAACATAAGTATATATATATATATATATATATATATATATATATATATATATATATATATATATATATATATATATATATATATATATATATATATATATATATATATATATATATATATATATATATATATATATATATATATATATATTTCGCGCACATTATCACACTTTCCAGCACAGGAGGGTTTATAGACTGTTCTGTTGGCATCTCTTATTTCACACACCAAAACACTATCGTTCAACCACACACCTTTAAAATAAAAATGGACAAATAATGCTCAACATCAAAAAAGCCCTTCATATATCTATTCGTCATAATCTTTCATGCAACTATAAAATCTTCGAAAACGCATTATTCAAGCTTTTTTCTGTTCTTAGTAATTTTGGGTTTTCCTTTTTTCATCTTCTTTCTCGGAAAGATCACATGATTTTTCTTTCTAAACAAGTTTCTAAGGTTCCTTTGGAACTTCTTTTCACTACCCCAGTTACTGACTGTGTTAGGGACGTTTTTCACTCTTTTATGGAAAGCATCACATATCTAAGGTGGTTCTCCACATACTGCCTTTCTTGATAAGGTGGAGTCTATGGCTTTTTGACGTCAGCTCTCCTACCCTCACTTACTGTGTCCAGTCTTTCTAGCCGTCGAACCGTTGCATCCCTCTCCTCATGCTATCGCTACAATTGGCACTGCGCGTATGAACCCTCCGGTCTTATACATCCTCTTTTGAAGAGAACTCATTCGACTTGTCTTTCTACTCAGTCTCATCCTTTCTTTGTTAAAATCTTTGATCCTAGATTTAACTTCTATACATGTTCTAGTTGTTCAAGTTAGTTAAAAAATTAATTGTTTTAGCTAGCTAGGGTATTCTAAGGTATTATTAGTGTATCCTTTAATTTTTATTTTAAATACTTCGCATCTCACGTGCATCGCCCTATTTGATTGAGGAACTTTTCTAGGTAGTTTCTACATTAAATCCTTATGCGAGATTGAACCGGGGCTCTCAAGCATCTGAGTTAGTCACTCTTCCGTTTGCCACGGTAGACGGCAATTAAATTATGACGGTATTCTGAAAATAATCTGTTTGTAGACAAAAAAAAATTTTTTTTTTTTCATTTATTTTTTATTTCTGAATAAAAATAATAATAAATCAGTTGTAGTTTTACAATAGTCTACATTAATCAACTATACCTTTACATCAACGCTACCGTATTTCTTTTAATAAAATGGTCACTATTTTTTTCAGCTTGTCACAAATTTTCAACCAAGGGACTTTAATGTGGTTAGTGCCATTAAGCCTGTAAATAGAGAAAAAAATAGAAGTCTGGATCACCTTCCAATGGAAAATGGACGAGTTCATTTGACACCAAAGCCAGGTGTTGACGGTTCTGATTACATCAATGGCACTTGGCTTATGGGTCATTTGCGTCTCCGTGAATTCATTATAACCCAACATCCTGTAAGCAATACAATACTTGATTTCTGGCAAATGATTTGGGATCATAATGCACAAACTGTAGTAGTGCTTACTGGTGTTGATGAAGAAAAAGGTTATCCTCAATTTTGGCCTTCCGAGGAAGAAGATTTTGATACAGAACATTGGAAGGTATGACATGTTTTCTCTTTAATTAACTTTTTTTCCTTTTAAAATGGCTGTAAATTTAAGACTTGTAGGTTTTTTGATGTTTTATTTTAGAGAGAGTTAAGATACGTGAATAAGGAATATATATATTTATTTTTTTTTTTTGTGCAAAGAAAACCATACCGTAAATGTTGATTGGAAATATTGTTTAAGCTTACATTATATCTCCCTATATATTTAATCATTGAAGCTAATTTTTCCTTTCTCACATTTTCTTCTTCACTGTTCATATTTAGTTTATGATATTTTAATAATTCTCCTAAAATAAATTGTAATTTAGCAATTTTTAAATAATAATAATAATAATAATAATAGTAGTTTTCTTCCACTTTTATTTTTCACATTTCAATATTTTAGGTTGCTCCAATATAACCTTTGGCTTTCACCCTTCTTCCTTTCCCACAACTTTATTCATATATTTTTGCCTTTATTTATTCACCAAATGTCATTCATTACCTTATATTAATTGTCTTTTTTCTTTCCTTTTTACCTCAAATTTTAAGTTCTCACTAGTTTTTTTATTTTATTTTAGTCATTGCTTCGAATTGTAGTAATAGTATTAAATTGACTCATTCTCTGTCCAGCTCTCTGACTTCTCACTTAACTACTATGCTCACGCTTACACATTTTCCTCTGATAAGGCTTGGAATAATCTTCCTAATTCTATTTTCTCCACTTCCTTCGACTTGCACACTTTCAAAAACCGTGTATCGGAAGGAGTATGTCGACCTTTGGTCCTGCCTTTGATCTTCCCAACTCTAGTGGACTGTGGATGGTTCTTCGACCTTACATAAAAGAGGAAGGAAACATTCCTTTCCTTCCTCTATTAACCTATAACTCTTTTGTTGACAAAGTTTATGGCATGGTTTCATTATTACAGTTTGTCCTGAAATTTAAGCTTCCCTTATCATTTCACTTTCTTATTCTAGGTATCTATCTATATTTTTTTTCCGATGTTCGATTTTATAATGTACAAATACATTCTGAATTGTATGCCCTCTTTCTTAATTTTATTCACTATTTTTTAAGATATATATATATATATATATATATATATATATATATATATATATATATATATATATATATATATATATATATATATATATATATATATATATATATATATATATATATATATATATATATATATATATATATATATATATATATATATATATATATATATCAGAAAACTTTTTAAGTTATTGGTACACCTACTTTTATTTTCCTTTCGTCTAACTTAAAGTCCTCCTCTGTGTTTTATATTTTTACTATTTTTACTATCTTTCCTTCCAAAATAATGCAGTGGTTCTCTTTTTCTCTATTCGTCTACCGTTCGAATTCAGTAAATTTGTCTTGTTAATCTCTTCAGACTGAATAACACAAAGCTTTAACTTTTCTTTTCATATTATCATAGTGCAGCTTTTCGTTCCCAACCCCCTCTTCATTTTTTTTTTTAATCATCATAATCATCAATCGCTTGCATTTATTCATACTTTTTCATTCTTCTTCTCTGGTTTTTACCCAGACTGATTCCTTTGTCACTGAATCTTCGTTTTTATCAAAATATTCGTACACTGTGTACGTCTTATAATAGTTATAGTTTGCGATTTCAATTAATAATAATAATAATAAAATAATCTTTCAGGTGAGATATTTAGAAGAAAAATTACACTCTGGTCTAGCCACAGTGGAGGTTGCAGTACAGTCATCCCAAGATGATTACGAGTTGCCAGTTAGATTAATCCATTCACCTGATTGGCCTCATTCACTACCACCTTTGACAACCACGTTAAGTTTGGTTTCTTTAGTGCAAGAAATTACCACAAATTACCAAAATGGTCCATTAGTCGTTATAGATAGGTTATATTATATATATATATATATATATATATATATATATATATATATATATATATATATATATATATATATATATATATATATATATATATATATATATATATATATATATATATATATATATATATATATATATATATGGGAAAACATTTTATTTATTATTATTAACCACTTGAAAATAATTACGTAAGTTGAAGAATTTTATAATTTTTATTCAAAATTTCTTCTTTTTCCCTTAAAGGTATGGAGGTACTGAAAGTGGAATGTTTTGTGTGTTATCTACTTTAAGAAATCAAGTGGAATTTGAACAACATTTAGATCCTTATATGTATTTTAAACTTTACCACAATAGAAGACCGGTATTATGGCAAACACAAGTAAGTAAATTGTGTATATCCAGGTGTTTTTTTTTTTTCTTTTAATTTATCTATTAATTTCAATTTATATATTTATTTACTTGGTTGTTGTTTATTATGGGTAATTATTTATTAATTCTGAAAAATCTTACATTCACTCTTGTAGGTATCTTTTTAAAATACTGCATAGTTAATTATACACTGAGGAAGCTTAGTTATGTTTTATAATATTTGTATTAAATATGATTGAGTTACATTAGTTGAAATATAAATTTCCTTATTTGGATTATTTTTCGTTTTTATCTCAAAATCTTTTATAAAGTAAAGTAGACAAAGAATTAAGAGGTCATATCATTACAAAAAATTTCCGTAAGCAAATTTTTCTTCATAGTCTTAATTTTAAATTTTTTTTTTATATAGTAAGAATAATAATTTATTATTATTATGTGAAACTTTGTACCAGCCTCAGACCTAAGTTCAAGCTTTCAAATTTTTTATTTTTTTATTCTTTTTAAATTTTACACACTGTCTAAGCTTCATTCAGAGTTTATATATATATATATATATATATATATATATATATATATATATATATATATATATATATATATATATATATATATATATATATATATATATATATATATATATATATATATATATATATATATATATATATATATATATATATATATATATATATAAACTTGCAAACCTTTGAAACAGTTAGATAAATATATTAATGATTAAACATTTTTTTAATCTCATTGTTAAAAACTATTCAGCACGATTTACATTCACAATTTTATAATCAGAAACATGCTTAATTTTGCCATTTAATAAAACCAACGCTATGCTTGTTTTTACAAGACCTCAACTAAAAGATGATATTCAGATGGGTATATAGGGAACGAAATCAGATGGATAGCTTCTTAAAAACTTTGTATTTTATTTTGTCCAAAAGTAAACTTATAATGTATATGGTAAATAAATTATGGGAAAAGCGAAAAAAAATGAAATCCTTAAAAAATGAGGGAAATAAGAGTTAGTTTGCAAATAAAAGAATTCTATCGTATTTTTTAAAAGTTCTTGCCCAATCAATAATAGAATGTATAGTCTTTAATTGCTATAAATACCTTTGAATTAGACTGCCTGTTAAAGTTATCTGCTATTGCAGAGTAGACTTGTTATGAGCTAAAGCTCATATAATGTCATTAACAATAAAGGAAAAAATCTTGGCCAAAATATGATCGTCCAGCGAGAGATTTTTTTTATTAATTATTATATGTATGAATTTTCTTACAATCCAATTACTTACCTTGTAAAGATAGACTAAAGGAATTTTATGAAGACTTACCTATCTTTGTCTCAAATAGATCTTGCCCTTACCCCATAACTTACAATTACATCTTAAGTAATAGGTACCTTGAATACGTTTCAAATTACACGTTAAAAAAGTAATACAATACTTCAATAGAAGTTTTTGGAAAAAATTTCTTTTCAAACCGTTAAAACCGTAATAACTTTGTGCAGGTAGTTTTCAGAGGAATGGATTCACTTTTAAATAAAATGATCTTTCATCTCGAACGAGCCTTTCATCTTTAGTACTGTATTTGAAGTTTACAGGTTTATAAATTTAAATAAAAATTTTAAACAAGTTTGCTATTTTTAATTTTTCTGTATTAATAGCAGTGGAAGAAGGATATTTTAACTTAATATTTAATTTATAAAACACATGTCAGAAGCAGACAGTTATATTTCATTTGGATTCCAGAATATGGAAAAAGCACCATTCCATTAAGTAGATGTTGTATTATTGGATTCCTGTGTAATGTATACCTGCTATATTAAACTACAGGTATTCAAAATCTGAATTTAGTATTTTGATAATTAAGATAAGAATGTTATGACAAGACTGTTTTAAGTCTTTTGTCAGTTGTTAAGCCAGTCCCGGATCCAAACTTTGTGTAGTATGAATGATCATTGTAGGCGAAGCAAGTTATATTTTCTAGAAGTGGACTTGATTGTCCATTATTTGCAGCGATTCATTCAAGAATAATCCAATCAGATGTCATGTTCAGCAAGACCTACTCTAAAGCATTATTAATAATTGCCCTATTTTGAGATGTCAAGGAGAATGAAATATTACAGCAAATTTATTTTAATTCTTTGGCTTTTAATTTATCAAATATTTTTGCTTCAACCTTCTTAGAAATTTATGTTGTTGTTCTAATCTACTTGACTTTATTTGACGTTCTTTTACAGTATGTACACATGTATGTTTATCAGTAAGATAGTTTCATTAATAAGCTAGTTGCACATGTTATTGCTTTTGGCGGTTCTGTACATATTAAATTTTTACAAATACGTAAGAAATTCAGAAAAGGAAAAATAAATAAATAAAATTAGGGTACATGTAATATTGCTGGACTTGGCCATGAACTTCGGAGAAATTTAGTACAGTTCAAGTCTGTAAAAATTGGCGAAGTCCTGGACTTCGTATATATATATATATATATATATATATATATATATATATATATATATATATATATATATATATATATATATATATATATATATATATATATATATATATATATATATATATATATATATATATATATATATATATATATATATATATATATATATATATATATATATATATATATATATATATATATATAAACAAATTTATACCCATATCATTAATGTATTTAAATAATTTTTCTCAAAGGTTGCGAGTATAATACTAGCTCTCTCAACTTGAAGCAAAAAATTCCAAAAATAATTTACTCTATGCTGAAAAGTATTCTCTCAAATGTAGTATATTCCTATCATAACCTCTAATATTCCTTTAAATATAATCGAAAGATGAAATATTTTATAAACCAGAATTATTTTCCCTCATAAAAACAACTTTCCATAGAAAACGTACTTAGTTCATTCAATGTAAATTCATCTTACTTTTAAAACCTTAAATAATCAATGTAGCTTTCATATGAACCTCTTCCAATAAATTAATTAATTACCTAATATAACTATTATAGAGCCTGCTCATTACCTTCTTCTCTTTTAAGCAGCATTATAGTATATGATTCCTAACATATAGTCTTATTTCTAGCTTTAAAAGTCCAAAATATTGCTTGAACTCAGATATAGGAAAGAATCTCGAAAAGAAATTTGTGGCATAACTTAACTATTATTATTATTATTTATCTCTTTAGCCATATATTGCTTATTAACTTTTAACACTTGTCTAACCTATCTGTTTATTATTTTACAGGATGATTTGCTATATATTTATAGAGCAATGGAAATGCACCTTATGAGTTCCAGTAATGGTAGTGATAGTAGTAGCGATCTGGCAGGGTTTTCAGATCCTGTCGTTTGCATGCCTCCTATTACCAGTTTCCCACCGCCCGTTTCTGCGCCCATTAGTATACTTCATCAGTTGGTTCAAGAAACGGAAAAGGAAGATTCTAGTTCTGCCATCATTAGTCCAGTAGATTCTAAAACTGTCTTATCTCCTAATCAAGCCCTACCACCACAAAGCCCATCCTTATCTTCTAGTACTCCCACTGCCCCTATTGGGGATCTTTCCCCTCAAAGCCAAATTCCTGTGTCGCAAAGTTGCTGCACGAACCAATCTACTATCGTTTCAAATCAGATCGTTGTATCGCCTGGTCCAGCCAATGGGTATGCAACTCTTACCGGTAATGGCAATCTTCGAGTTCCTCCTGAAGGAATGGAGGACACCCCTTTGGCTACAGACGTGCCTCCTGTGTAACCTCTTTCAGTAGATTAGATCAACTTGATAAATTTTTCAAATTTATAAATCTGTACCTGGTTAACCCCCAGTGGGCTTTATTGTAGAGCTGTGACAGGAATATATATATATATATATATATATATATATATATATATATATATATATATATATATATATATATATATATATATATATATATATATATATATATATATATATATATATATATATATATATATATATATATATATATATATATATATATATATATATATATATATATATGGACTAAAATTTTCGTGCATTTAATTAAACCTGCGATATTTAAAAGCTATGGTGCTGCAAAGAAATTAAATTTTAAAATTTGAATTTGAAGTCCCACGATTGGAAGAAAAAGCAAAAATTCTTGGATCTGAAAGCACAATTTTTTTAGTCTAAAATTATATTTTTTAAATCTAGTAATCTGTAATCGGAGGAAAAAAAATTTTTTTTTTTTCTTTAGAATTTGGATGAACACTGCCATTTAGGCTAAGTTCACACGAGTTTGTTTCAGACTTTTGATTGTTGTATGGCTGAAAAATGACTTTGTACACAAGAGGGAACAGATTTGTATGATTTTTACACTAGAGTGATCAAATTCATACTTTTTCTTCATAAGGAGCCTAATTTGCATTGTTTTAATTAAAGAGGATTAATTTGTTTAGTTTATTTTGTAGACTAGTTAACGTGTGTTCTTTTTTTCAGTCTTTTTCTCTTTCTGAAATTATTTTAAATTTTCTTATTTACTGAATTCTCTTTTTATGTGTTGTATCCTTTAAATAAATAGTCGTATTTTTAAAATTTCCTCCCTGTATAGAGTCAGAAAACATTGGTACTTCAACTCCCAAAGTAACTCGAGTCTTATTACTTCCCTTTGTCAGGAGAAATATAAGTTCACAATATCTGAATCAGTTTATCGTTTACTGTTGGGCAACTGCAGTCGATTGTCTGAACACACCTCGTGTGTACAAATTATTATTATTATTATTATTATTATTATTATTATTATTATTATTATTATTATTATTATTATTATTATTATTATTATTATTATTATTATTATTGTCATGTTTGATATTCATGTAGGAATTGAAAGGGATTTAAATTTAAATTTTTATTTATATATATATATATATATATATATATATATATATATATATATATATATATATATATATATATATATATATATATATATATATATATATATATATATATATATATATATATATATATATATATATATATATATATATATATATATATATATATATATATATATATATATATATATATATATATATATATATATATATATATATATATATATATATATATATATATATATATATATATATATATATATATATATATATATATATATATATATATATATATATATATAAAAATATAAAAAAAAAAAAAAAAAAAAAATTTTTTTTTTTTACTGTAATATATTTTTCATATTTGAAAGTGAAAAATAATGGTCCGGAGTCGAAAGCCTGATATATATATATATATATATATATATATATATATATATATATATATATATATATATATATATATATATATATATATATATATATATATATATATATATATATATATATATATATATATATATATATATATATATATATATATATATATATATATATATATATATATATATATATATATATATATATAAATTTTAGTTTATTTATAAAATTTTAGCTCATATTTATAGATGACTGATTTCATTCCATGATGCTTCATCTGGAGGGGGATGGTGATTTGGGTCATTAAATTTTAATTGGAAACAGACATGAAATCTTTTAATTAGGTTAGAAATGTAACAGATTTGTAGGACTTGAAGAGAGATGGGTTAATAGTAGGGAATTTATTATTATTATTATTATTATTATTATTATTATTATTGGAGAAAGGTGAAAAAATCTATGAAAAAAATTTCATATCGATTATTGTAATCAAGTACTCATGAATTATAAATATGCGTTATAAGTTTGCAGAACAATGAAAAGTATTTAATAAGACTATTAGTTTCTTAAAATTTTTTATTTAAATTAGCACACTTTTCATGGGATCCATTTTTTAAAAATTTATTTTAAAAAATTTATAACCTATAAATGCCAAAAAATGCCTGAAACCTGTCTTTTTATAAGAAAATTTTTAATTTTTACTTTTTAATAAGTTTGAATTTGTTGTTAATGTTTTTGGGAGTCAAGCCTTTTCATCTTTTATTACGTTTGTAAAATGTTTTGTACTACTTCTTCAAATTTTTTTTTTTTTGCTAGAATTGAAACTTAAAGTTATTACATTACTTCTGATTTTATCGATAGTTCTAAATGATAGGCAAGCTGCTACTCTTTCCACTTTTTACAGGGATGTTCTTGAAAGATTTTTGTTTTATTTGTTTTTTTCCTATGATTTTTTTTATATGGACAGATATATTGATTACAAATTGTTTTTTAGTATTATTATTCACAAACCTCCTCCCACCTCTCCTCCAGGTACAGCAGTAGTCATTTGAATATGAAACATAGGTGTTTGCAAGTGTTCTAGTAAAGAATTTTAAGCATTTTCTTTTTATTCAATTACTCATTCATTCATTCATATACTTTTAAACTTTTTAAACTATTTTCATTCCATTTTGTAAAGATATGGGTAAGAATTTTTCTATATATATATATATATATATATATATATATATATATATATATATATATATATATATATATATATATATATATATATATATATATATATATATATATATATATATATATATATATATATATATATATATATATATATATATATATATATATTTGTACTGATATTTTCAGATGGAACCATTTTGATCTCATTCCAGATTGAAGGGAATTGCTTTAATATTTAATTTTTCAAAATATTTTCTACTTGCTCTAAATTGTACTTGATATTAATCACAAGATAAACAATCTTGAACTACCTTTAACAATTAGAACTACCTTCAAAAAAACTTTAAAAATTTCTTGGTTTTTGTAACATTTCTGATTTTATATTAAAGCATTTCCTGTACACTGGTATCGAAGATTATATATTATTATTATTATTATTATTATTATAATTATTATTATTATTATTATTATTATTATTATTATTATTATTATTATTGCTATTATTATTATTATTATTATTATTATTATTATTATTATTATTATTATTATTATTGCTTGGACCATTATATGTAACGTTGTCATTCCATTACAGAAGATTTTCTCATTTCTATATTTATATGTACAATTGATCAAATTACTTGGAAAATCCGGTTACAAAATAAAATTTTTTTGAAAACTTTATATTAATTAATATGTATTTTTACGAAGCCTTTCTGTGTGTGTTGTGATATATATATATATATATATATATATATATATATATATATATATATATATATATATATATATATATATATATATATATATATATATATATATATTATATATATATATATATATATATATATATATATTGTTTGTATTAACATTATTAAAATTATTATATATATATATATATATATATATATATATATATATATATATATATATATATATATATATATATATATATATATATATATATATATATATATATATATATATATATATATATATATATATATATATATATATATATTCTTCCTTCCAAAGAATAGTTTGTATTATTATTATCATTATTATTATTTGTAAATATATGTAGATAGATTTTGATAGTAGCTTGTACATTTTGCATATATACATAATTGATGTATCCAGGCATAAAAGTGGTATTTATTATTGGTCGTATTGATTATTAAATACTCTTTTAATAACTTATGATTTAATTGAGGATAATATTTGAATTATTTATTTTTTTTCTTGTTCCTAATTATTATTATTATTATTATGATTATTATTATTATATTTTTTACTTAAAAGTGAATTTAAAGTAAAAGACATTTATAGTATTTGTGTTTTTATTTCTCATCCTATATTTATTTTTTTTTAAAAGGAAATTTATGTATTACCAGTTTTTCACTGATTGTACGTGGTGACAATTCTGTAGAACATTCCCCAGTTTATTTTCTTTAATGATGATAATGTCTATGGCAAAGAATTCACGGAAGCTACCGTGTGTTCCACTGTAAAATTCTGTTTAGGATGTTGAAGATTTTTCAAGCAAAGTGTCCCACGAATCAAGATTTTTCATTAAATCTACATTTAGCTCGCTGGGGCGAGATTTACATCGTAAGTTTTTATCTTTAATTTTTTAGATTTTTTTTTTTTTTGTCGTTGATTACCTTGATTTTGAACTCTACTTCATAGTCTGAAGTTGTTTCTCTCTATTACTTTTTAAAAATGAAGACTGTGGAGTAGGACTCAGTACTAATACCAAAGGTAAACTTTCTGATTAAATTAATTTGAAGTGTTCATATGATGTAAACAAACAATATTGCAATAACATTAACACCTAATTTGATAAAATACTTGTACATAAAATGTAAATGAATTTTAACAAAGTAAATTATATCATATTTTTGTTGTTTGAATAATTTTAAAGTAAAAAAATAATTTTTCTAAATAATTCAATAGTTTTTTTGAAACTTTTGTAATTTTTATGGTAACTATATGAACAACAAAGAACTTGTACCTATGATCCTCAGTAAATTTCTTATCTTATCTGATCTTGATTTAGTTGAAATATTTTTAGTGCAATTAGTTTATCTTTCAAATTACAATCTTCTAAACTAGCTAGAGTAAGAGAACTGTAAATGTCTTCCAATTTGATGCTCTGTTTCATGTATTTTTATCTAGGCATGTATTTAAGGCAACAAGTATTTATTTTGCGTAGTATTTCACTTATTAATTAAACTTCTATCATAATCACAGTCGTAATGTATTGATCATCATGTAAGGCATTTAAAAACATTCGATTTAGTTGGAGTTCTCTTTACATTACGAAAGACACCTTCTGGCCGCTGGCTTAAAAAATTTAGAAAAGCTCCAAATTATTAATTATGAATAAACTTTAAACGAAAGATCTTTGGCATTAGTTTTCTAAAATGAAATTATTAGTATTAGCAAAGTTTACCTTTGGTATTAGTACAGAGTCCTACTCCACAGTCTTCATTTTTAAAGTAATAGAGAGAAACAACTTCAGACTATGAAGTAGAATTCAAAATCAAGGTAATCAACGACAATAAAAAAAGGTGGTAGACTGAAAAATCATTCTGTTTGTGTTTAACTAGAAAAGAATAAATTTGTGTATTAAATATCGAATGCTTTTAAGCTTAAGGTGAAACCATAACTGTGGTGAAACTTTGCTTTATAGAGTTTTCGTTAAATTTTTGTTTTCTTCGAGACATAGCAAATTATAGAAGATATTTTGAAAATTCCAGTTCATAAGAAATTAAAGAACTTTAAATTATAGTAGGATGAAAAAGCGAGTAGTTTGATTTTCTTATTTTTCATTACATTTGCCAGAAAAATAATACGCGAACACTAATTACCATTAGTCTATTTGTTAATGTTTAGAAAAGGCATAAACCTAAGATGTTTACTTAGAACATATCTTAATATCGTAGCTTTTTTTACGATATGTTGACAGTGCAAATCGAAAGGTTAGAGAGAGAAATAAACGTTCATATTCGTAGTTTTAGAACTCACACAATTACTTCTACTATTAAAAATTTAACATATTTCTTTTATTTTTATCGATCTATATGTCCAAATTTCTGATTTTGAAAAATTTCACATTTTGCAATAAAAAGAACTTTGAAACTCTCAATTAATCTCATTTATCTCTATGACATTCAGTTCATAACTCCAGAATTGATCTGTAAAAAGGTCAAGTTATTCTATATAGTTTAATGCTAATTTAATGCTAATCACCTACCTACTGCTGTCAGCACAAGCATTGATTATTAAATTCGTTCATAATATGGTAATTTATGCAGTGATGAAAACAAGTATTTTTTTATAAATCAATTTTCTTTTAAATTATAAACTAAAAGGGTATTTCACATTAATTAAATTTTGTTAAATATAAAAGCGAACATACGGTGTCATTTAGAAAGAGAGTATAAAAATATTTACAAAAGAAATTCAGAACTTAGTAAGTAATGGAAATATAACGATATTTTAACGATTCTGTAAAGTCTATGATTCGTTTTAAATGAAAACTGGCAACACCGCCAATGAGTTAGGCTAGCTAAGCTAAAAGTTGCAGTTTCTAATTTCTATCCTGTATAAATGTTGAAAGTTATTGTTTTATTTCTTTTCAGTGTAGATTATAGCTGAGTAAAAATTCTAAAAATATAAATCAGTTCATGAAAGGCTTTCTCTTGATTAATAGCAAAGTAATTAATTTACATCCTGTTCTATTTCTGCATGAAAGTGGGCTTTACTTTAAAAAGAGGAAAATTGAACTGAATAACTTATTTTTACTATATAGTAGTAGTAATGAGTATATTACCTTCTATTTTTCTTTACTACTAGTCTAGTTTCCGCCAATAAACTTTAAAATTTTGTTGGAATTGTTTAGCTACATAGCCTAAGAAGCAAATCGGAAGACAAGAAGCTTATAACTCATTATTATGTCATGTAGAATACTGGCTTTGTTTATTCAAATCTTTTAGTCCCTAGGAATTAAATATTTTCAGTATACATTTTATCCGAGTGTGCCGTGAATGTTAAGGTATTAATGCAGATGTTACACGCACAATATGTAACTTTAACTAGGTTTAAAGTTAGGCACAATTTGTATAGTGCTACTATAAGTAACTTAAACGTAGAGTAAATGCCTATATAGTCATGTTTGTCAAGTGATTAAAAAGTTTAATATGCATGGTTATCTCTTACCTGGTATTTAGTTATTATTCAAAATATAATATGGAAATGTAATGTATATTGAAGAAAAAATGATAAAAATGGCTTGGAAAATCAAATTTACTAAATAAATATACACTTAAAGTAGTAAAAATAGATTTTGAATATAAAGCTTGGTTTTCATCTGCAACTTTGATAGTATGGCGTAAGAAGTTGGGTGGAGGAAGATAATCGGAAAATATATCTACTAATGTAGGGTACAGAAATTATTAAATCTAATAAACTAGTTTGACTTAACCGAACCTATACTTAAAGGGTAAATGTGCACTGATCATAGCAATAGGCCTAACCTAAATAAATAAAAAGGTGTTAAAATATATTTTTTAAGTATTTCAAATATCTAGCAACAATGTTATGAAATATTGATATGTTAATATTAATAATTTTTATTATGTTGTTCTCTGCTTATATCACTATAAGGAGTAGGCTCATTCTGTGTAGTCAGCTTAAGTATATCATTTTATAATAAGATTTTTAGTAATTTAATTATTTTTATATATATAAATATATTGAAATTTATTTTCTGATCCATTTTTATTGTTTTTCTTTAATTTTCATTATATTTCCAGCTTAATATTAATGTTATTTTGAATAACTGCTAAATTACTGGTAAGAGATGAATCATGCATAATAACCTGGGTATGAATAGGGTAATAATAAGAAAATTGAGTAAATGTCTATTTCCGATCAGCATAATTTTTTCTTTGTATATTGAAACTACAAAGGCGAATTGTTCTGAAATATTTTTTGGTTAATTGAGCCATGGAAAAGTATTTTGTATACTAAAAACACCAAAAAAAAAAGACTGCAAAATTAATAATTACCACGATGTAACAATATATCATACAACTTTAATAATATTTTATCATTTGGCTTTGTATATCCTGGTTATTGCCTCAGTGTCTGAGGGATTTGTATGAAATTTTATAGTTATTTTAGAACTTAAAAAAGTAAAAAAAAAAAAAAAAAATTAATAAAATTTTTTTTATTTTATATTGAAAATACGAAAATGAAATGTCAAGAAACAAAATAAATTATATATATTAAATTTAAATTTTTTTTTTTTTTTTTTTACATTGTGTTCTGAAAGGCCCAGCCTTCGCAAGGTTAGCACTATTTACTGGCTGTTAGTAAATTTTTATCTTATAGGTCTAGGTTAGGTTAAGTCAAACTAGTTTGTTAATCTAATAAACTAGTTTGATTTAACCTAGCCTAGACTTAATGTAAAAGTATCCCTAATGGCCAGTAAGTTGACGTAATATACTTAATTAGTGAATGCCTGGTCTGTCAAAACTCGATAATAATGTAGAATAAATTTTTAAAAAATTTAATATATATATTTTATAATAATTCTTCTTTGCAGTTTCTAGTTTCAATATATAATTTTTTTTATTATTATTTTTCTTAGCTCCGAAATAGTTAACCTCGGGTTGAGAGCAATGGAGACACCCTATAGTATCTTTAGAACATTGATTTTAAAGATTTTATTATGTGCGAACATGGATAGACATGCAAGATCCTAGTACTTTAAATTTAGATCTTTTAAATTGTGATGCGAAAACAATCTTTTCTCCAATTTCTGGGGTAATTTGACTTTATCTTGGGAGTATATTTGGCCCCCACAACTTAACAGCCATTCACTCTCAATAGAAGAGGGTAGAGCATATTTATTTATGTCAATATATGTAAATTAATCATCAAAATAATCGTAGAAAATTGATGATGTGATTGAGAAAAAATGTTGATTTTGCTGATGATGATTAATTGTCCCATCCCTAGTCAAAGATGTTGCTTAATTTTCAGAAAACTAGTTAGTATTTTGTAATGATATTTAACATTGAAATAATTGTATATACACTATAAGTATATAAACTTTGGTTTTTTAATAAAGAATTTCTTCAAAATAACAATTTAAAAATTTCAAATACACAAGCAAACTTTCCACAAATTAATAGAATTTTTAAAGTTTTTTCTGGCAATATTATTAGTATTTTCTAGTAATAGAACTATTAAAATCTATCTGTGTGAAATATGCAATAATGATAAACATTATTAATTTCCAGATTTCAAAAAAACAATATGGGCTATAATGAATTTTAGGGCTATTGCCAACTCTAACGAGTTTATTTTTAGACTTTGTGTAGCTTACTTATATGTATTGTAAAGTAATATTATTTGCATTCCTAATACTCTAGTATCAGGTAACTAGTGTTAAATATATTTTCAACTCTTTAATGTTTTATTTTATTTTATTTTTTTCAGATTTTCAAATTCCGTAATGTCATCTGGTGATGGTCATAAGCACCATCCTGATAGACATGCTGGGTTTCCTTCTAAATATCAGAGAAAAAGTTCACAGGTAGCTTCTCATTCTTCAAATGTTCCAAATTCTCAGCAGCCAAATCAGTCACAACAACCACATGCCAACTCTTATGGAATCCATTTTGGTCACCCTCAATATCAGTCTCATAATGTAATCGGAAGTAGTGGACTTGGACATAGACATCCTCACCACATTAGCTCTCAGAATTACCCTGCTGATAATCAAGTAGGAAATAGCCAGATTCAAACTAGATCACAACAGGATAATTATGGAGAAAATAGGCAGCTACCCTCTTATCCAGAACCACCAAAATACCCAGGTCAAAGGGTTGAAGAGAGCCACAAAGATAGAAAGCCACCACCAGAAGATGATGGGGGAATGCATTCTTGGAGAAGTATGAGACTGGAAGAGCTCAAAGATATGTGCCAGTCACAAATTAATGAACTTCGTATTTCAAGAGAACAAATTCAAAGATTGACAGATGATAACCAGGTAAAGATTTTCTGATCATTTTATGTAATTTACCCAAATTCATCTATTTCATTAATTTGATATCACTTAGAATTGGGAATAGAATGTAAGGGTTATCAAAGATTCAATAGAAAGTTATATAAATTAAGGGTAAAACATATTAAAGGGCAGACCCTTTAATATGGTATAAGAGAATAAAGAGTGCTCAAGTATTTGCATCAAGGGATAATAAAAATTTTTAATATAAAAAGAAAAAAAATTATTTTAATTTTTTTTGTCTTCTCCAGGCACGAGTGTCCATATTTTTATTACAAATATTAAAACTTGCAGTGATAGCAGGTTTGAGCTTCATTTTATTATAAAAAGGTTAAGAAATAGCTCTATTTCTAATTGATAGCATAGCCCTCAATATAAATTAACAAGATTTGCACTTAGCAAATTTTAAAAATATCAAAAGTTAACCACTATCCTCACCTACCATTTCCATATCCAAAATGATTTAAGTGGATGGTGAAGCTCCCTGTTGTTATCCCCATTTCAGAAATTAAATAAACATTTTGGAACCTTTCTTAACATTTTCTCCTGTTCTATTAATTTCTTTCTACCTGAGTTCCTCAAATCACCTCATCCCTTCATCCTCTTCCTTCTTTTCTAGTCTTCTCTGGGAAAAAAACCTTTCCCACAGAGGAAACATTTTTGTAATTTGGTGCTGCTAACTAGTCAAACCTGTAGTTGTACCACTTTGATTTTCCTTTAAATGTTTAGTGCTTCAGTTGGATAGGTCCCTGGGAGTTTGCAGAATGCATGACTGAGGTGATTTTCTCTGGCATGGAGATGTACACTAAAAACTCTCCTCCTCAGAAAATGTCTTGATCATTCCAGTTTCTCTTTCCTTTCCACCCATATCTAGTATAACAACTGCTATTTTACTTTCTACTAAAGCTAAACTCTTCACTTCTAATCCTCTCCACTTGACAATTCTGGAACAGTTCCTCTTCCCCCCTTCCCCTCCCTCTTACTAATTTATGCCTAACATTGTACTTTTTCAAATGATGTTACTTCTGCTCTCTTTGAGCTTAACACTAAGAAGGAGTACAAATTTGATGGTATCTCTCCTGTGGTTCTCGAAACTTGTGCTTCTGAGTTTACACCCTACCTTAATAAAGTGTTTCATATCTACCTATCAATGTCAACCTTTCCCTCCTGTTGGAAGCATGCACTTATTCACCCATGTGTCAAAAAAAGTGGATCCCTCTCAAATCTCTCAACTATTATCTCGTTGCATTAACCTCTGTTCTTTACAAAAATTTCAAATCTATTCTTAACAGGGAGATTTGGAAACCTCTTAATTCTTCTATTTTTATTTCAGATCGTCAGTATGGCTTCGTTAAGGAACGTTTAAATGATGATCTTCCTCTTCTCTCTGCTGGTCCCCTGCTCTTTAGCATTTGTGTATATCATTTGCTGTGGTGCTAGGAATATTGAAAACTTTTGACAGTTTGATACAAGGCTTTGATCTTTAAACTTTCCTCTTTCAGCATCTTTCCTTCTCTGATTTCCTTTCTGGTCATTCTGTAACAGCTATTGTAGATTGCCACCATTCATCCCTTAAATCTATTAGTAGTGATGCTCATCATGGTTCTGTTCTATCACCAGTTCTTTATTTCATCAGCAATCTCGTGATACTCCTATAGACTCTAATGGTGATGATTCCACTCTTAATTAGCCTTTTCAGTTTGAAAGATGACAAATTCAACAGGAAATAGTTTGTGGTGGGAGGTGGTCTTGGATAGACTGATCTTTGATCTGTCTATTTCTTATCTCTTTATGAGGCAAAGAGAACATGGTTGTTTTCAGTGCCTCAACAGCCCAGTTCCTTCATTCTCTATACTCGGCATACTGTAATCTTCAAACAACTACATATCTTTGAAAGCACAAAACTCAAATTTTTCTCTGTTCTTAATATTCATAGTATTTCTTTTTTTCTTCCACATCTTTTTTGGAAGGTTGGAAAGATCACATTCTCCTTCTCTAAAAGATGCTTCTAAAAGAGAAGGTGTTCTGAAGTTCCTTAGGAACTTCTCGCCACTGCAGTAGCTGCCTCTGTATAGGGGCATTGTCCTCTCTGTATAGAGTAGGTATCACACATCTGGGCTGGTTTCACACACTACTCCTTAATAATTTGGAGTCTAGGGCTCCTCTTTTGTCAACTCACTCTCCCCAATCTCTTTCTAGCCTATATTTCTTTTATAATGTTGCATCACAATCTTTTTACACCGCTATTAAAATTTGTCACTGCTGCTCTGTACTCTTCGGTTATATACCTCCTTTGAGGAGAGCTTGTGCAACAAGCCTTTCTGCACAGTCTCATCCTTTCTCTGTCCAATCCCTAACCCCAGACTTAAAGGCTGTCCACCAGTCTTACATGCACTCCTCTGATAATGTCTGGAACGTACTCCCTTTATCTATTTATCCAATTTACTTAGACTGCGCATTTTGAAACGCTGTGTATTTGGGCATGCCAGCTTATAATTTGAACCAAGTTTTTTTTTTTTTTTTTTTCAACTGCATGGGAATTTAGTAGGCCATCACCAGAGGTGACATAAAAAAAATTTTTTTTTTGCAGTTTTTTTTTTTTTTTTTTTTATTTTTTTTTTTTTTTTTTTTTTTTATTCGTTTTCGTAAAGTATTCTCATATTTCCAATATTTTTTTAATTTTGAAAATTATTAAAAACTTTAAAATGTAATATCCTATCTTGTTTAGTTGGTTTAAAAAAAATTCTAGATGTTTATATAAATCGTCGTTTTGCAAGAAGAATTTGTCTGTTGTTAACTTCAAAAGAATTTTTTCCTGATGTACTTGTTTAACTTAGTTACATTGTAATTTGTGATTTTAAAATATTTTTAAACATATAATTTCTTACATTATCTTTTATAAAAATAATAATCTAATATCTCGAAACTATACATAAATTCTTCAGATATGTGGTTATATTTTTACACAAATTAAGAAATAGAAATATATTATGTATACTTTATTCGATTTTATGAAGGAATTGCGTGATTTGTGTTGCTTTCTTGATGATGATAGACAAAAAGGGAGAAAACTTGCTAGAGAATGGCAAAGATTTGGAAGGTATACAGCTTCTGTTATGAGACAGGAAGTTTCTGCATATCAAAACAAATTAAGAGAATTGGACACTAAACAACAAGAGCTCATCAAAGACAATTTGGAATTAAAGGTAAAGTCATTTTAATATTATTAAGGTAATTAAAAATTACAAAAATCTAATAGTTTAATGGGTTCTTTTGTCATATAATGTATAATTATAATTTTTTTTTTTTCTGTAGAATCATATAATATTTGTAATTATAAAATGTTACATCTGGTCTTCACTTGAATAGTAGTATCAGTATTTAACTTTTAACAAAACAAAATAGATATAATTTTAGGTTTTTGTTTGAAAGAAAATTTGAGATATTAGAAAGCATAACTTGGCACTTATGTTTTAAGACGTAGTAATAAAAATAAAATTGAATAGGATGGTAAGGGGGAAAAAGTATGAAGCATTGCAGAGGGATAGATTAAATAAAATTTTATTTATTAAATTAAGAGGAGGTGAAGATGCATATTGTAGTTTCATGGGAAGGAGAATAAACCACACAGTTCGAAGGCGATTTAATTTATAATTCGTTTTTTAAATTATCGTCATAGCTAATATATTAACTCAAATACCGGCGGAGCTCAATATCTCAATTTATGGCTTAATCAAACAACTCTTTGTGTATTTTTACTTATTTTCAAGTAAAAAATTCAAATTTTTTTGTTGTTGTTGTTATCAGTACAGAAAGCATTTAGCCAATAAAGTTTTAAAAATATTTTATTAAAATTTAAAATACATTTAATATATACTAGTATCGTTTTTCATTAAAAAAAAAAAAAAAAAAATAATATATATATATATATATATATATATATATATATATATATATATATATATAATATATATATATATATATATATATATATATATATATATATATATATATATATATATATATATATATATATATATATATATATATATATATATATATATATATATATATATATATATATATATATATATATATATATATATATATATATTCCTCATTTGGGAGGTTCTTAACTGGGAAAAATGTTTGTTTTCTTGATTATTTGGAAATATTTCGCAGATTATTGAGGTTGGTATTAATTAATCTATTAGCATGTTCTAACCACAGATGTGGGCGTGGTTTCTACTTCTGACAGTCAGACTTTCTGAAGTAGAGGTAGATAGAGAATGTTGTATCTGTAAGTTTGAAAGCGGGGTTTTATATATGTATGTTTTAACTGTTTTTAATGATGTCTGAATATTGAGATTAGTAGTGATGTACTGAGTCCCGGATTAATATTTGAATAATTGAATAATTCATTTTAATTTTTTTAAAGGTTTAGAAGTCTCATCTCGGATTAAAAAATGCCCAAATTACAATTTAATAATTACACTGTTAACTATTATTAACTAACTTTATATTAGCTCTTTATGGGAGTAACAATGCAAATTTAATTTTATCCCATGTATTATTGTTTATTAAACTTGTAACAAATTAACCAGTGTATTTAAACTGTAATTCCATTGTATTCATTTATTTTCCCTTATAATAAGTAATAAAAATGGAGGCTTATCATTAATACATCTGTTGGTATTTCATATAAATGTTTTATCTCGTTTTCGTATATATATATATATATATATATATATATATATATATATATATATATATATATATATATATATATATATATATATATATATATATATATATATATATATATATATATATATATATATATATAGATGATTTAGAATTGTTTTAAAAGTAAACTTTTCAAAAGTTGAAAATTAAATATATGGAGGTGTTATAGATAGAAAAAAATAGGATGGATAACTTTGGATAGGCAATTTTCTTTTATATTAGTATTACAATATCCTCGAATAGAATATTTTTTAATTGAAAATTATTTTGTCCCCATTTTATCTAATAATTAAAGTAAATGTAGAAAATTCAAAAGAACTGCAATTTTTTCATTTAAAACTTCACTTTTCATCTTGAGTGATAAGAAATGTGGAGAGGCATCAGAAGACCTAAGTCTAATCTTGACACTGTCTATTAAAATATCTTCGTGGCAGTATTTCAGTGAAGCTTCCTTTTTTATTGTTATTTTTTTTTTTTTTCATTTCAGTCGTCAGGATAACCTGAAGTAATAATAATATATATATATATATATATATATATATATATATATATATATATATATATATATATATATATATATATATATATATATATATATATATATATATATATATATATATATATATATATATATATATATATATATATATATATATATATATATATATATATATATATATATATATATATATATATATATATATATCTTTCTCTGTTTTCTCTCTTAACTTATGCTCAATCTTACATGTACTCTTCTGGTAAAGTCTGGAACACACTCCATTTATCTGTTTTCCTAGCTTCTTTTGACTTGCACACTTTCAAACGCCGTGTATCTGGACATGTCGACTTTTAATGACCAAAATTTGCTATTTCCCAACTCCGGTGGAAATTGGTACTCCTCTGGCCTTTGCCTACCGGAGGATATATATATATATATATATATATATATATATATATATATATATATATATATATATATATATATATATATATATATATATATATATATATATATATATATATATATATATATATATATATATATATATATATATATATATATATATAGTAGTGGTACTGTAGCGAATTATGGAAAATTTTTCAAATGATGTTATTTACTTTTATTTAATTTTAAAAAAATTAAAAAATAAAAAAATGGGGAAAAAGTTTTGGTGAAAAGTTAGTTTTCCCTTTTAAGTTTTATTCTGTTTATTTTGAGGTTATTTTATATTTACTACCTTCGTAATAATAATCATTGTAATTTCAACTTCGAAAAGTTTCTTTTAGTAATTTTTATTTGATTTTGATGTAATTGGTATAGTCATTTTTTTAAAATATAAATTGTTAGAATTTTAATTGAATAATTTTTTTTATTTCCAATCATTAAAACAAAATCGAGTGACAAGTTATCTTATCAGTAAATTTTTAATAACTTGAATAAAAATTTACTAACTTTGAAGAGTTATTAAAGTTGATGCTTCCCTCAGGAGCTCTGTCTTTATTTGGATGAAGAACGAAGTAATGCAACATGTGCTCATTGTGGACATCCAATATCATTAAGAGATGATGGAGACGGGTCATCTTCTTCAACGAATGCAGACGACCCAACTCCTCCTCATATTCATCAAACGTCGCATTCTGTTGCACCTCCACCAACTAATTCCCATATCCCATTATCAAGATCGTCATCCAGGGAGTTACTTATGCATGATTCTGTCGTTAGTCAGAGGTCGGCATTTAATGGTGAGTAATTCTTAATTTCATTTTATGATTTTATTACTTTCAAAAACAGTTTTGACTTTTTTTTTAGTTTATATCTGATTTATCACGTTTTAAATTTATTAGAACCTTGTTTATCCACTTACTTTCCGTTTTTGAAAATTAGGTAGTAGGAAAAAGTTTAAAGTAAATTTTAACTCTTACCGCATAAGGTAATCGAGCTCATATAACATTCGGTTATTTGTGTAGTGTTTAGTTCTTGATATCAATGGGGAATAAAAAGGCAAACTTATATACCACTTTTTTTAAAAAAAAATTAATATGATATTTTAATCTTTAGCATTTGATGTACAGTATATTAAAGATTAAAAGCCTTGTTCTGAAATAAAATGGGTACTGTACACGAATATGAAGTCACTTATACATCACACTCTACACCCTGCAAGGAGAGTGACACTAGTCTAAATTTTTCACATTTCATATTATGTGCAGATTATATTGTAAATATATATGTCTTCAAAAGAGCACAAGTTGAACTCGTATACTTTTCCCTTCCGTCAGTGTCATGTTATTTACAGTGACAGTGAACGCTTTTTTACTCTAGTTCTTTATTTGAAATTAATTATATATATGAAAATAAATATAATTTATATAGAACAAAAAAAACATTTTTTTTTATTCGGTTTTGGCATCACCCAAAAGCATAGCTACGCTCCAGCTTCTCTCATAAGCTTGCGGCTATATGGCAGTTCTTCAGCCTTGTATAAGAGGTTTTAGAAGTCAATGATAGAATTCCTTTATCAGTATTCCTATTGATTGTAGATATAAAAAGAGGTTGAGAGTATTGTGTGTTTTGCTATTATTATTATTATTTATTATTTTTATTATTATTATTATTATTATTATTATTATTATTATTATTAATATTTATATTATTATTATTATTATTTTGCTGCAGAGCAAATTCTTTCATACATACGTTCCTTAGAGGCACGTATTCTTCTTCTGGAAACAGAGAAGCAAACGTTATCAGAAGAACTTGTGAAAGGTGGACGTACATTACCAGAGGGTGAAGGAAGCCGAGAAAATGAAAATCCTGAAGGTTCATCAAATGGGGATTATCACAGAAATCACAGACCACCACATCCACCACCATATTCTCTTGCCCATCAAATGAGGGCTTTAGGACTTGGAATTGGTGGTAGCGGTCCACTTTCGCAAGGTAAGTACAAGTAATAAGTAGTTATCACTGAAATTTTATTATTGTTGATAAAGCCGTTGAAAGTTTATAAAATATTTTGTAGTATATCTTTTTTATTAAAATTAGAAATCTTAATTTGTAGAATAGTTATTTTTTAGTTGAATATAGTAGCATAGTTACCGTATTAAATATAATGATAGTACTGAGTATTGTTAGTTAAAAATATTTTAATGAATGAAGAAGTTTAATTAAAAAGGTTATCTGTAGATCTGTTTTGTTCATAAATAAGTTATCAAATTTTTTTTTGTAGAAGGTGATGACGATCCATTAGGACTTCCTCCCCCACCTCCTGTCAGCCGTCCGGCAGCCGTAGCAGCGGCAATGCGCGTATTAGAGGTTCAGGAACAACTTGAGTCCCCTCCTCCACCTCCACCTCCAAACATAAATACTCTACATACCACTCATCCAACTATGAACCAACAAATGTCTCATATTCACAGTCATTCCTCCTCTTCGGCTTCTTATTTCAATCAACATAACCATGGATCACAGGATTCTGCTTTAGCAGACGGAGAAAAGGCTATTTTGAGGCAGATGTGCAATGTGGTTTGGAAGAAGCTTGAGGAGGTTCCTTCAGAGCACAGATAAAATATATATAACTCATGCATGTGCCAAATAATTTACTCCCTTGTAATAGGGGGAAAACACTCTCTGACTTTACTTTTTCTTAATAACTTCTACAAAAAAAAAAATTGTTTCAATCAATTTTATTTTTTAATATAGATATTTAAAAAAAAAAAAATCTCATTCTACAGATTTTATTATTATTATTATTTCCATCTTTTAAGGATATTATCATACTCATCATCATCATCATCAGTGCTGGCTCGCTGAATTCTTTCGTAAAATAACCGTACCTGCTTGTGTAATCTGTTTGAGTCCTAAGATTAGAAATAATTCATATTTATTTCCAAATTTGTAGTAAATTTATATTTAGAAACTAATTATATAGAGTTTTGTAGTCATGTATTTTTGTAATAAATACACAGTATAAATATATATATAAACACACACACAAATATATCAAAATTAATATATTTAGTTTTATAATGTGAAAAATTATAAATATATTTATAACATATTTTGTAAATAGTGTCTTAGTATGTGCCTCTGTGTAATATATAATTAGTAACAATATTAGTTATTTAGTTAATGGTAACAAGTATTTTGGAAATGTTTGGTTATATTTTATTACTTCATTAAGCTTATAGTACAAGAGGGGATGTGATTTTATATTTAAATGTAAGTAGACTTAGGTCTATGACGAAACTTAAAAAAGTTGTTCTCAAGTGCTATAATTTATTATAATTTTGCCAATTTTTTTCTCTTTAGCTTTATGCTACTTTTGTCAAGTATAGAAATAGATAAAATTTTAATTTTAACATATGTTATTATAAAAAATATATAAAGACTTATTTGAAAATTAAAAGATAAATTTTTAACGTTTATTTTGTAATAGTTATCTTTATAGATAATATATTTATGCTTTATTTACATAACAATTATTTTTAACATTGTTTACTCTTAATACTTGCTTTTTTATCTTCGTCTATAATAATCAAGATTATTTTTTTTTAAATCTTTATTATTAACGTTGTTCTTTTATAGTGCTACGTTATGGTATAATAATTCCGAGCCATGGTACCAGGATATCGCTTAGGGCTTAATACAACCTAACTTTAATTTACTGCATATATATATATATATATATATATATATATATATATATATATTGAGAGAAATTAGGGAGGGGGCGGTAGATTATTTTGACTTTCATAGATATCGTGATTTTGGAACATGCCTTTTAAATATTAAAAAGTTTTTTATGTAAGATACTCGAAAATTTTGTTGCTTTAGGGTTTTAACTTACCCACCACCAAACCTATATATATATATATATATATATATATATATATATATATATATATATATATATATATATATATATATATATATATATATATATATATATATATATATATATATATATATATATTGGGTTTCGTTTTTGTTTTGATTTTTGTGTGACTTTGCTCGGCCCCTTGATTCTATTCATCTAAAAACCTCGTATAGCCCTGCTTGAGAAGGTGGAATCTAGGGCTTTTTGTCTCATCAACTCTCCTTCTCTTACTTACTCTCTCCAATCTCTTTCAGCCCGTCGAATTGTTGCGTCACTCTCTCTATATTATAGCTATTACAACGGACACTGCTCTTTTGAAGTCTCTCGTCGCATACCTCCTCCATTGAGAAGAGCTCGGGCGACACGCCTCTCTACACAGTCTCATCCTTTCTCTGTTCAACTCTCCGACCCCAGACTTAACCTCTATGCTCAATCTTATATATACTCTACTGGTAAAGTCTGGAATACACTCCCTTTATCTGTTTTCCCAACTTCCTTTGACTTGCATACTTTCAAACGCCGTGTATCTGGACACTCGGTGGCCTTGGGTAGGATAATATATATATATATATATATATATATATATATATATATATATATATATATATATATATATATATATATATATATATATATATATATATATATATATATATATATATATATATATATATATATATATAAACTAGAGGAGTTGTATTTTACATGTATTCTTTAACATGAATGTTTTAATAAGCTTGAATGCACTTCAGCTTGAATGCACTGGTGGAGAAATGCTTTAAAATATGAAAGCCTTATAAATATATAAAAGTTCTCGAGAAGTGCATTCAAGCTTATTAAAACGTTCATGTTAAAGAATACATAATAATAATATGTAAAATGCTATGGTGAGAGTGGTTAGTTCATTACTGAAGTTGTTTTGTGACAGTGTTTGTATGATGTTTAGTTTCCTGTTTTTAATGTTTAGAATAAAGGAATCCTTGAAAATCCCGTTCTCTAAGTCTACATAGAACAAATTAAGAGTAAAATTTCAACTGTGTGCAGAATGTGCAACCTCTAAATAGTATTACCCAATTTTGCTCAAATTTGACAGAAATAATTTTTATATCAATAGGAAAGAGGGAATGAGCAAAGTCAGCAAAAATTTTGTATTAACTCTTATATATAATTATCTACCTCAAAGGTCAAAGATGATATTTTCAACAATTTGTATATATATATATATATATATATATATATATATATATATATATATATATATATATATATATATATATATATATATATATATATATATATATATATATATATATATATATATATATATGGGAAAAGTAAAGTGTTATGCTTTGATTGCAATTTTAAATAGGATGGTGGTGGAGAAATGCTTTAAAATTTGAAAGCCTTATACATTTTTTTTTGTAATGAAGTTACAAAGGAAGCCAGCCATTTCCTTTTAAATTTTTAAAGCAATATTATAATTATTATTTTTTTTATTTTTATTTTTTTAAAATTTTTTTTTTTTTTTTTATTTTTTATTATTTTTTATATTATATATATATATTATATTATATATATATATATATATATATATATATATATATATATATATATATATATATATATATATATATATATATATATATATATATATATATATATATATATATATATATATATATATAATAATAAAAATTGGGTGTGGTTTCCTTTATCTAAGGTTATGTTAACACTTTTGGGAAAAGAATTTAATGTTTATTTGTTGATATTAAAGAGTTGTTGGTTAGATGGTGGAAATCAAAGATTAATTAACAAGTCTTTATTTTTTTTTTAATGTTTATACCTTGGGCGATGAAAATAAAATTTTTTAATAACATTCCATAAAGTTGTTTTAATTCACAAAGCTCAAAAATATACTTTAATAATTTTATTTATATACTGTAATATATAGTTTGTAAATGTAAAAATCATAATATTAATATTTTTATTATCTGTTCACATAGTTATTTTTAATTTACTAGATTTGAATGGGATATATATACTTTTTACTTGCTTCCCCCCCTCCCCCCTTAGACCTTCCTCATTGGATGGCCACACCGCTTTCAGGAAATCCACAACGGCCGCCTGCCGTTCCCAAAGGTCTCTCAGAAAGGAGAGATGATGGAAGGTTCTGTGTTGTGTGAGGGAGGGACGTCTCAGAAAGAGGTGTTCTGTTGTTTCTGGTTCTTACCTATCTCTTTGGCATATTGGAGATAGTGTGTTTTGTATATTGAATCTATGTATGCTTGTAGGTTAGGGTGGTGGCCTGACCTCAATCTGGATAGGGTAATTTGGGTTTTGCGTGGTAATGTGTTTTGTGTATTTGATATGTCGGGGGGGGTTGGTTGTTGAGATAATTTTGTGTTAAGGTGTGTTTGTGTTTGTTTAGTGATATGTGTTGTTTGCAGTAGAATGGTTATGAATATGTTACTGGTATTGGGCGAGGGATGATGGGGGTAATTTTAGACGGTGTCTTGTGTGGTCTTGTAGGGTATAGTGACATGGGTGTGATATGTCTAGGGTGTTTGTGTAGAATTGGGTTCCTATCATGTCTAGGTGAACACGGATCGGAGTATTTTTGTTTCTTCGTGTAAATGCTGAATTGGGGTGGTTCTAGTGCAGCCTGTGATAATTCGAAGAGCGGTATTTTGATTTTTTTGTAATTTCTCTGTGTTTGAGGGTGAGGTGGCAGGGTACCAGGCTAGAGATGCGTAATTAAGCGTTGGTCTTATGAACTGTTTGTATGCTATGGTGAGGGTGGTTCGTTACTGAAGTTGTTTTGTGACAGTGTTTGTATGATGATTAGTTTGCAGTGTTGGTTGTTTTGAATGTGTTTTGAGAAGGTGAAGTGTGTGTTATATTTGAGGCCTAGGATCTTTGGAGATTTATTTAGAGGAATGAGGGTATTATTTAGTTTTACATGGGGGTGGATGGAAGATTGGTGTCTATCGGTAGTAATAAGAGTGATTGAGGATCTTTCAGGGAAAGCTGTCATTCTGTTTGATTTTAGCCATGTTTCCAGTTGTTGGATGTATGATTGAGTGCGTGTGGTGGCTGCAGGTATGGAAGGGTTTTGTATCGTAACGGATGTCGTTGGCATATGTTATTAGTTTTATTTCTGGAGTTTGTGGGGTGGGTAGGTCTGCTGTGTACAGATTAAATATCAGAGGAGATAGGATGACTCCCTGTGGGACACAATTTCTTAGTTTTACTGTTTTTGAAAGATGGTTTTTGTTGAAGACTTGGGCTGTACGATCGGATAGGAAGTTGGAAATCAAATGTTTTTAATTGTTGGGTATAGGTGAGTGTAGGATTTTTTGTATGAGGTTATGTCTGGGGACTGTATCAAATGCTTTGTTGATGTCGATGGCCACAAGTATAGTCCTGTGGATGGTTTTTTGTTGAGGCCGTTTATTATGTTTTGAGAGATGTGGTGGTTGAGTGGAATTTTTTGAATCCGTGTTGAAAGTGTGAGGTTTGTATGAGTGGTTGTATTTTTGTTATGGGTTTTTCTAAGAGTTTGCAAAGTGTGGATAGGAGGGAGATTTGGGTCTTTCCTTGGTTTTAGTTTGGGGGTAATTATTGCCTTCTCCCATATTGCGGGGAGTGTATGTGTAAGATTTGTTGTATATTTGGGTTAGTTATGTAGTAGCTATGGATCCTAGGTGTTTTAGATGTAAGTTTGAGATTTTATCTAGGCCTGTAGCTGGGGAGTTTTTGAGTGTTTTGATTCCCTGGGTAATGTCCTGTTTAGAGAAGGGAGGGTTTGGATTGTGTTCAAAGTGTGTGTGTTTGAGCTGTCGGATTATTTTCTTATTGTTGTTGTGTGTGGGTTTATAGGAAATGTTTGAGTAGTGCTAAGCAAGAATGTTGCAGTGTTGTTTGGTTGAAGAAAGTGTTGTTGTTTTCTTTTAAGGCTTCGTTTAGTGTTGGTGGGTTGTTTTGGGAGTTGTGTAGTCGTTTGATTACCTGCCATGTTCTTTTATCGTTGGGGTTTGTTAGATTGTTTTGTAGGTATTCTTTGAATTTGTTTGTTTTGTGAATTGAGATTTGTGCATTTAGTGTGTTTAGTTGTATGGTGATTTTTTGTTATTTATGTTTTCGGAGTTGGTTTCTTTGCTTTATAAGGTTGCAGATTTCTGGTGCGAGAGAGGGGTTGTAGTGTTTCCTGTAGCCTTTGGGTATGTATAAGTTGGATGCTTTGTGTACTATTTTGGTAAGGGAGATGATGGTTGAATGTAGTGAATGTGGGTTGGTTATTTCTTATTGGATTAAATGTGTTTCTATGTGGTGTGTGCAGTTTGTCCAGTTGGTTTTTTTTTTTATCGTTTGTGTATGTTATTGGTTTCTTGGGGTATATGTGTTTAGCAACTGTGTATGTGATTATTATGGGAATATGATCGGTTGTTAGGTCTATTTCCTTTTTGCATGTGAGGATGGTATAGAGAGACGGTGATGAGAAGAAGCTGATGGAGATTGACTGGCTTGTTGGGGTAGTCTGGTAGGTACGTTTTTGTAGTTTGAAATGTTTATTGTTTCTAGTGTATCTAAGATGTGTGTGTGTCCTCTGGGATCTGTTGGGTAGTCTTGGTATCATGTTGTGTGGTGAGCGTTGAAGTCGCCTCCTATGATTAGGTTGGTGATTGTGTTCAGGGGTGCTAGATTTGGTTTATAATTGTTTGGACAGTATATTAATGTGGGATGGTGGATGTAAATGTTTATTATGGTGTGTGTGGTATTGTTGACTAAGATTTTGAAAGATTGTATGTTCAGAATGGGATCGTTTATTAGGTTTGTTATGTCAGTAGTTGAATTGTGGTACATTATGTTGTTTTTATTAGTGTTATCAGTGTGTGGTTGGTTGGTTGTTTGTTGGGGTATATGTAGTCATATCCATAGAAAGGAGTTTTGGGAGTGTTAGCTGGAGAGTGAGGTTCTTGGATCAGTGCTATGTCGATATTATTTTGGAGAGGAATGTTTGTATTTCTAAATGTTTTTTTTGTGTAGGCCATTAATGTTTATCTTTAGAATTTTGATTTGTGTCTTGTTTTGGTTTATGTTTGGTATGACTGAAGTTGTTTGGGGGTTGCAGATATATATATATATATATATATATATATATATATATATATATATATATATATATATATATATATATATATATATATATATATATATATATATATATATATATATATATATATATATATATATATATATATATATATATATATATATATATATATATATTACAGTGCTTTAGCGTGTTTAATAAAGGAAAGGGTTCAATCTTAAAAATAAATATTTATTTTTGACTGAGTTCTGTGAAATTTACAGAGTATATGTTTTTTATTTTTGAAAATTTCCAAAATTTGAGAGGCTGTATCTCGAAAAGAACAAATTGCTTCGAATGAAGTTTTGAGAGAAAGTTGTAGCATTGTACCTCCTCTAAACAACTGCCAAAAATGAAAAAAAAAAGTTGTGGGTGTAGATTTTTTTTATTTAAGTTTTTCTGTCCGGAAGGGTTAGTTTTTCAAAATTTGTACAATAGTTGGACAGAATAGGGCATATATAACTTTTTTTTTCTAAAGCAGATATCAAAAATATGTTGCTAGCGTTTGTAGCTAATAGAACTGATTATACAGTTCACTTTTCAGATCATTTCAACCAGTGGTTTTCCCCCTCTATTCATTTATTTGAAGGTTAGATTTTCTAAAAAAAATTTAAGTCGTTATAGATATAGAAAAACGTCAATATTCGCTTTGTTTCAGTGCGTTGAAATACATATACTCTGCAAATTTCATAGAACTCGTTTAAAAAAAATTTTTTTTTTTTTGTAAATTGTAAAATTGAACATTTCCCCTTAGCCACATTATTGTCATATATATCCTAATTTTGTTTACAGCTTTTCATAAATATTTTTGCTTTCTTTGATTAAGTTTCTTTATCTTATAAGGCGGTAGATAAGACCTTCCAAAAATAATTTTGCAGGCAAATAAGAAATTAAACTATGCAAAAATAAAGAAATAATAATTTTATTTAAAAATTAACTTTAAAAGTTAAAAGGCAAAAATTTTCCTTTTTCATTAAAGCAGGTTTTGCTTTTTTTTAGTTTGGAGATGTTTATTTCTTTTAGATATAATACATTATAATGATAGTTTTAGCTGAATCATTTTATAAAAATTGGAAAAGAATTTTCAATCTGATCGCTTTTAAATATTTCCACATTAATGAACTTTATCAGTTATAGTCAGAGGGAGTTTGTTTTTACAAATATCAGTGAATTGACGAAATTTTAAATGGAATTTTGAGCTGATCAGTCTAACAGTGATAGTAGAGCACATATTTGTATGAATAGTATAAATAATTGTAGTCTGCCCTCCTTTCTGTTTAGAACACCTAATAATATATTAAATTAATGTATCTTCAATTATTTATTTGCAATATTTTATTATTATTATTATTTTTTGTATTTTTTATACAGTTTACGACCACTCACAGGCAGAGCCTTTTTCTTAGAGGGGGCATTTACTCTTCAGTATATAATTTTCTGATTTGAAAATATTCTTGTGCTAATTAATAATGATTTAATTTTCACTTTTGAAACTGTTTGCTTTATACTTACCCTGGTGCACGGTCTTCTCTTTCATTAATTTCTGTAACATTCGCGGTGTCTTGTCTAATTTCCACTTTGTCGAACACCACCTCTCTTCTTCTAAACCTCATCTCTTGTGCCTGAATGCTCTCTGACAGGCAACCCTACTCTGTTTCCTCCTACTGTCTCTATCTTCAATTTTCAGTGAAAAGCGGATGTTGCACGTATGTGGGTAACGATGTCTGTTATCGTGTCTCTACTTTATGGCTTAAACTTTCCTGCAACTCTACAACTAATTTCATTTGTTCTGTCTACTTATCTCCTTACTCTACAGACTATAAAAAATTCTTCGACTATCTTAACTCCAAAATATAATTCTTTCTTCTCCTCTCTCCGAAATCATTTTAGGTGATTTCAATGTTCACCACCGCCAATGTTTTTCATCTAGTTCTCATGATCCAGCTTCTGAACTCTCCCAACACTTTTCTATCCAGAATAACCTTATTTAGAGTTATGTTAATTTTGTGTGACTTGAATTTGTTATCATAGTCCAAGATTTTAAATAATAGGTTATCGAATGACACCTGCTAGATAAGAGACTATGACAACAAATTCAAGTCACAGAAAATTACCATAACCATAAATCTAAGTGATACAAAATAATAACGTTGTCTAACTGAGAGACCTCATATTTACCTCTCATCATCCGAATTTCATAACTAAACAGAATTTCCTGGTTCATTTGCATTTTTTTTTTTTTTTTAAATAAAATGGGATTGGGTTCTCAAAATTCTATTTTTATGACAAAGAATTTTTGATAATCAAATTCTTTTTCAAAAATTAATAATTTATTTAGAATTTAGGAAAATTTTAACAACTACAACATGTTACCAACATCACTATATATTTATATATATATATATATATATATATATATATATATATATATATATATATATATATATATATATATATATATATATATATATATATATATATATATATATATATATATATATATATATATATATGCGCACCACAAGAAATACTTTTGATATCTTTTTTTAAATATATATAAAAAAAGTTCTATTATTCTGAAGAGTATTTTTCATGTTTTCCCTACAAATAATCAAAAACTTTTTTTTTTTTTACATTCAAGGATTTTTAAATTTTCATTTTAAACCTCATATATATATTATATATATATATATATATATATATATATATATATATATATATATATATATATATATATATATATATATATATATAATATATATATATATATATATATATATATATATATATATATATATATACGACAAATTTTTGAAAATTTATAAAAGTAGAGTAAAGTTTCAAAATTTTAGAGCTTTGAAATTGGACCCTTTTCTTCAGTAAAAAAAATAAATAAATAAAAATAAACGGTCGATTCAACTTAATGAAATTTCACTTATTTACGAATAAAAATGGAAAAATATGTAGAGTTTCAAGTTATGTAACAAAAGTCAAAATTTTGTTAGTTATTCTATATATTTACGAGTATTTCAATCATTAAATTAAGATTTTTATATCAATCTGGTGTTTAGGCGGACAGAGTAAGTATGAGACTGTAGAAAGAAGTGTCGCACAAGTACTTCTCAGGGGAGGAGGTATGTAACGGAAGAGTTCAGAAGAGGTTACCCTTGTAATAGCGATAGTAAAGAAAGTAGTGCAACAATTCAAAGGGCAGAAAGATACTGCAGAGATTGAAAGGCTTAAGAAGACAATAAACCTTAAACTCCACCTTTCGAGGAGAGCTTCGTGAGTGGAACCACCACAGATATGTGATGGTTCTACTCATGCAGGGGGTGATCAACAGCCCTATAAACTGCTAGTGAAATAATTACGAAGGCGCCTCAGAACATCCAACCTCTTAGAAGCTTCTTCAGAAAGAGAAGTAATGTGATTCTTCCAACAATTACGACAAAAAGAAACACCGAGAATATTAAGGACAGACGAAGTTTTGAGTATTGTTTTTTCGAAGATGATGTCATAGATGTGTCGAATAATGAGATAGGAATTGATATGTTGAGACATTGAAAACCACTATGTTTTCTCTGTTCTAATTTGAAAAACTAGGAAGATCAGAGGTTGCTCGCTCAGAGGCCACCCTCCTTGCATCAAGTGACTGCTGTTGGGAGGGGGGCGTCTTTCAAACCGAGTAGAGTCATTAATGAAAAGTTGAAAAAAAAGAGTTGGGGGATAGGATAGCTCCCTGAGCAATACCACTACTAATAAATTTAAAGGAAAAATGGAGGCCATCTGCAACAGCTGCTATAGAACGAATGGAAAGGAAATCAAAGAGGATAGATTCCGAGATGGGAAGTTAAGAGCAGAGGTCCGAGAAGGGAAAGAAAATAATCAGTATAGGGTTTATTACGAAAGACTTACTAACGTTCAGAGATTCTTCGAATCTTTCTGTTAAGGATAGATTCGAAAACTTTAGTAAGAACGGAGGTTAAAAAAGAAATAGGACGATATAGTTTGAGAGTTGAGAAGGGCCCCCCCCCTCATCGGCACAACTTGAATGAGGGCACGCTTCTAGCAAGGGAGGAAGGTAAAAGTAGAAAGAATGAGACGAAATACTTTACCTATGCAAGCTCATAAGCACAAGTTTTGAGAGCCGTAGGGGGGATAACATCAGGACAGTATGCTTTCTTAGTGTTAAATTCAGATAGAGTAGAAATGATGTCTTTAAAAGAAATTACAAAAGGCATAAATGAATCTGAGAAATAGCACCAGAATCGTTTAAGGTGTAATTAGAGGCAAAGGTTTGAGCAAAGAGTTCAGTTTTAATTGAAAGTAAAACAGCAGCTGTCCCAGCGGGAGGAAAAAGTTTTTAGTGTTACGAAGAACATATTTATTCCGGAATCATGCAAAATCTAAGTTAAACAAGTTTCTAAAGTTTAAGGACGAACAGCAATTACTGAAGGACATCCATGCTGTGAATAGCCCGAGAAGGAATTAAACCAAGGTTAGAAAAAGCTCTCTCTTTCTCTCGTTATAGGAAAACTTTTACAATTATATAAATGTGATCGAAGTTACTAATAAGCTTTGAATTAAACATTTCTGAAGGAAACATGCTCTTTAATTAAGCAAATAGCTTTTCCAAAACAAAATCGAGCGGCTTCAATTATTTCCTCTTTATAAATGCAAGATTTAGATCCATATTTTGATATCTAGAATAAAAAGGTTAATTTGAGCTTCTATGTATATGTAAATAGAATATTTTTCGAGGTAATATATTAATGTGAATTAATAATAATTACATTGTAGTTATATTCAAAGTTAATTTCAGATCGTATATAAAGAGAAGCTTGAGGTTTATTTTCCCTTGATTGATGAGTT
>SEYY01000479.1:100000-105000 GCA_009176605.1 Armadillidium nasatum | reverse complement strand
TAAAAGAATACCGAGTAAACGTGAATACATTTCGGTATTACTTTTAAAAGGCAGTTATAAGAAAATATGGAAGCACGCTTTCAATTAATTAATATATTTAAGAATTAAATTGAAAGTATTTATTCATATTTCTATTTAATTGACTAATGTACTTTATATGGAACAATATATTCATATTTAAATATATGCAAAGAGAGAAATACATGTATAGTTGTATACCTTGCCTTCCAAGGTACTGTACAAACCCAAATTGTATACATATATAATAAATAGTATACCTGCCTTCCAAGCCAGTATAATATACAAATACATGAAGGAGTGAATACATGTCTGGTTGTATACGTTGCTTTCCAACATTCCAAGCTCGGTAAATACATGAGAGTGAATACATGTATAGTTATAAACCTCGCCTTATAATCTAGTATACTATACAAACACATGAAAGGGAAAAGTTGTATATTGTATACCCAATCTTCCAAGCTATTGTACTATACAAATACACCAAAGAGATTTGGTTTATTTTAGGTAAATACATGTATATTATATACATTGCCTTTAAAGCTAGTATACTATACAAATACATGAAGGCATACACATTTATAGTTGTATACCTTGCTTTGAAAGCTAATATAATATTCAAATACAAGAGAGTGAATACATGTATGTATGTATAACTTGCCTTCCAAGCTAGTATACTATACATGAAAGTAAATACATGTACAGTTGTATACCTTATTTTCCAACCAAATATACAAATACAACAGAATAAATACATGTATATTTGTATACTTTGCCTTCCAAGCTAGTATACTATACATGAAAGTGAATGAATTTACAGTTGTATACCTTGCTTTCGAAGCTACTATACAAATATAAAAGAGTGAATTCATGTATATTTGTATACTTTGTCTTCCAAGCTAGTATACTATACAATTACATAAAGAGTGAATACATATATAGTTGTATACCATGCCTTCCAAGCTTCCTTGTAAGACTACGAAGAACGTTCGTTATATTCTACTAATCCCCAAAGTATTAAAAGTGAATTTGTCAACAATGAAGCGAGGAAAAGGAAATAGATTGTTGTCATGATGTTTTATCGTGCGGAATAATGAGGGTTTAGAAACCAAGAGTAGCAGAGAATAAGCATCAAAGAATGGTAAAACAAAAATTGATAAAGAATGATAAGAATAAATGATAAGGATGATAAAAAATATTGATTTGAATTTATGGTGGATAAAATATAAGAATGAATATAAGTGAAAGAGAAAAAATAACATGGTTTAAAGGAAAAAATGATACTACTACTCCTATAAATAATAATAATAATTCTAATAATAATAATAATAACAATAATAATAATAATAATAATGTCTTAAAAAAAAAAAACGAAAAATCACTAAAAGTATCCTAATATATTTCCCTAAGGTCGAAATAAGGTGTCAAGTTCGCTACAATTGCTTGCTACTCTAACAAATGGCCGACATGAATAGCTTGGAATCCCCAAGTTGGTCTTTGAGAGAAGAAATGTTAAAAAATATTTAATATTAGTAAAGAAATACCGTATGTATTTGATTTAATTTGTCTATTATTTTTATTTTTAGAATTATCATTATTATTTTCGTATTATTTTTCTTATTATTTAAATTTATTATTAGTAGTAGCGGTATAATGTATATATATTATATATATATATATATATATATATATATATATATATATATATATATATATATATATATATATATATATATATAATGTTGCAAAATAAAACAATTATATTTTTTTATATATCACTAATAACGAGAATCCATTTTGTAATTCTAAATTGTTGTTTTACATATAAACAATAAGAAAGAAATAATAATAAATACATTGTGTATGTATCTTAAAATGACGCTTCAAGAAGTTAATGGCACGAAAAATGCGAAGAAGCTTTTTTAAAAATGAAAAATTCATTTTTTGGGTTCTGACAAAAAGAATATTAATGATAGGATTACTTAAGCTTATATATAATAGGAATTATTATTTTTAACATCAGGCAAAGGTTAAATGTATATTTATGTATACGAGTGTGCTTTGAGTATGTGTGGGGGTGTGTGTATACGTATAGGGCGACCATAAAAGAAAAAGGAATAGAAGGTTTCGAAATTGTGTGAGAGTAACCATTATAAAAGATTTTAATATATATCTAGCACACAACAGAAGATTGGACGAAATGCCGCAGCTAAAATCAGAAAAAAAATAAAGTAAAATGACCGGTTAAGAGTTAATTACAGAAACCATGCTGGTAATCTCACTATAAGAAAAGATTAGAAAATTTTAAAATGTTTCCAAATTTTCTGATTAGGATAGATTCGAAAACCTTTGAAAGACGGTTAAAGCAGTAAACAAGTTAAAGGTTTGAGATGTATCCTTCTTTAATGGCATAAACTGCATGAAAGAGCGCTTCTAAAAGAAAGGAAAGAGGGTAGTTGATAGGAAGTGACAAACAGTAAGCTTATAAAGGAAGTATTTAAGTTTGGAAGCACAAGTTTTAAGCAACACAAGGGATACAGTCAGAACCATGTCACTTTTCAGTAAGGAGATCAGAAAAATCAAAATTAATATATACAGAATAGATTATTAAGTTTATCATAAATTTATTGGCAGGGTGAAGAAAGAGAATAACACCTGAGTCATCTCGAGTCATATAAAGTGGAATTATTGGCGAAGATTTGAACGACGAATTCAGCTTCAGCAGAAAGTGATTCAGAAAAGGCAGAGGTTCTCTTTTTTGTTTGTAGACGCTCCGAATCCTAATTTTACGTATGTGGACCCTCATATACTAATATGTAGTATTTCTAAATTAAATATTTATTTGTAGGTTGGGATCGACAGGGGTTGGAATTTTACCGGAGCCGGGGCCGGGGCTCTGGTCGGGGTTGCCTAAAATTTGTAAATAGGTCAAAAGCATTGAAATTTTAGGTTAAGAAAATTAGATATAATTTTAATTAATTGAGATTAATTATAAGGAAGGAGTAGAATAGCCAACATTCACTTAAATTAATGATTATATGCATTTTTTCAACAAAAAAAAATCATAAAATTACAGATTTTGTATAATAAAAGGAAAATAAAAAAAAATTATCAACGCTGACTCTATTGCCTTCTAGAAGGCAAACAAGAATGATCTCCCCATACTAGCAACACTGGTAAGAATATATTTGTGACCACCATCAAGCTCCAGCCCCAGTGAAAGAGAATTCAAAGTAGGGAAATCAATTCAAAAAGATAGAATCAAACTATTGCCAAAGAATATAGAACCGCTACTGTTTTTAAAATACAATCTTAGAGCAGTAACATATTCAACGTCACTGCCCTTTGTTCCTGAACATTTCACTCCCCCAAATTCTAATACTTATGATGTAAATTTTCAAGAAAATTCTGATAGTGAATGGTAATTTAAGTGAATGAATTGTTTGTTTCCTCTTTTATGTAGCATTCATTTTGCCCCACCCAATATGCAACAAAGGAATAATGGAAATAAAATCTTAATTTTCTTACATTTTGTTTGATTTAATACACCATTAATAAGTACAATTTGCATTTAACTCCGGCAGGTGAAACCCCGGTTTTCCCTTATTATTATTATTATTATTATTTATATTATTATTATTATTATTATTATTATTATTATTATTATTATATTTGAAGGTTAGTAAAAGCTAATAGTTAATCCAATTCAGGCTTCTGTGCTCCCCTGGGGATTCATATGGACCCCGGTTGAGAAACGCCGAGATGAGAAAATGTAAGAAAAACAAGAGGAGGGAAAGAGGAAGCAACAAAACTATCTAAAGAACATAAATATGACAAAGTGATAGAGAAGTAGCAGGACTATCTAAAGAAGGTAAATATGACGGAGAAAAATAAAATAAACTAGAAAAAAAATTATTGCTTTTTCTCTGGAATAACTTTGGGTATAGCCAAAATTAGTTTTAAATGACTCCTTGATGAAATGTAAATAAGATGAGTTTGAAGATGATGATAATTCATGCTGGGCAAATATCTGTGGCAAATTGGGAGACAAACAAAATAAAATAAAATTTAATACTTCTAGTCGAATAAAGACACAACAGAAATATATATATGTATATATATATATATATATATATATATATATATATATATATATATATATATATATATTATATATATATATATATATATATATATATATATATATATATATATATATATATATATTATATATATATATATATATATATATATATATATATATATATATATATATATATATATATATATATATATATATATATATATATATATATATATATATATATATTATATATATATATATATATATATATATATATAATAGTAAAAACATCGTCTATATATTTGAACTCTAGACGGCAACAATTAAGTCTCAAATAGATTGTGACAGGCCTAGCAAGCCAACAACCATAATTCTTATAGTTCTAGAGGCTGGGAACCCTCTTAACCAGTATTTTCTCTTTCCACGTACGGTTGCAGGAATATGAATACTTTTTGCAGCCGACACCACCCTGCATCATGCGGGATATAGTGCTGAGTATAAAATATAAAATAAATATATATAGAATACCTGGGCTCCAATCCTGCCATGAACCAAGCGATAGAGATCGGTATGTGACCACGGTGATGTACTCCAAGGTTCTTCGCCACTTAAATTTCGGCCCATGTCCACTTTTTCTAATTTATTATGTATGAAGTTCCTAAATGTTCCACGCTAGATCGTTATGTCTGATTTTATATATATATATATATATATATATATATATATATATATATATATATATATATATATATATATATATATATATATATATATATATTATATATATATATATATATATATATATATATATATATATATATATATATATGAGCAGTTGAAAGTATGAGTGGTTGAAGTCATATTTTATACAAATACTGAACTTTCATGACTCTTTTGA
>SEYY01000479.1:87500-95000 GCA_009176605.1 Armadillidium nasatum | reverse complement strand
TGTTTATTTTCTCTTATTTTTTCTCTTACTATTGGTCTGATGAGAGAGACAGGAAACAAGTCTCTGAAACTGTTGCCACTTTCTTTTTGTTTTTTTTTTCCTCCGTTGTTGATATTTTTTTTTTATCTTCAATGCTAATATTTTTTTAGTGTTTTAGTTTTTATATTTTTAATTTTAGAGGTTTTAAATACTAAGTTATATGATCTCATCTAGATACCTTTGTAAAATCGATAGGTACCACATTCGATGAAATAAAAATCATTGCAAGTACCTAATGCTTAATATTATTTCGGTTACCTCAATCAATATTTTCATCTGAAAATTTTTAAGCTAAGCCAATCAGAAAACCTTTTCCAATTTCTTATGTTTTCAAATCTAAGTAAATGAAAATATTTCTACTCTGTCTGTCTCATTCTCTCACCATCTCTGCCTCTTTTGTGGTTAAAGAAAGGCTCTAAAAGATCTCCAATTCATATTTTGAATAACCATTTTCTTGGTAATAAAAGCTTGACTCTATAATAGAAATTTCGTTATGTTCTGTCCAATGGCGAGTTTCCCGACGTTTTCAGAGCTCATATTGCAGTCAATAGGAGAATTCAAAATTTGTTAATGTTAAAAACGCATATATAATATATATATATATATATATATATATATATATATATATATATATATATAATATATATATATATATATATATATATATATATATATATATATATATATATATATATATATAACAGAGATCGTTTGTTCCTCGAGAACCTTATTTTTAACAATGCGTAGAAAGTCATACTTGAGTTATTAATAGTTTACATTTATTGACAAAAACAGAGTATATTGTTACTATTTAAAGGTAACAAATTTAATGTTAGTTTGACGTTTTGGGACAACTAGGCCAATTTTTAGCAATAATTAATCTGTAAGCAGAAAATAAAATAGACAGTTATGAGATAAATGCTAAATAAAATAAAATGAAAATAGTTATGAACATGATATAATAAAGAACAAATATAATACACTACGAGTAAACGGATTTATATTTGACACAAACAGGAGTGAGTACAATGATATACTGAGCTGAATGGTGGATAATGAAATAATACATATGAGTAGATTATGATTTAGTTGGTTGGATGAATGATGTAATAGGATGGAGTATGGATATGGAGTGGGATGGAGGCGGGGAGTCATGAGATGAGGAAAGGGATGGAGGAAAGAGTTGTATTAAGTTTGGATTGGAGTTTTTTAATGTAAAGTGATTCAAGAATTTTTCGATCGGATTCAGAGGGAGCAAATTTTAAAATGTTAAAGGATGATTATATGTTTGTGTGTGTTCACGGATGGAGGAGTGTTCAGGTGCTGAGGAAGGGAGATTAGTGCGGAAAGACGTATATTAATATCTCAGTATGCCTTCCACATTGTTTGCAATCCTGTTATTTACTATATATATATATATATATATATATAATATATATATATATATATATATATATATATATATATATATATATATATATATATATATATATATATATATATATATATATATATATATATATATATATATATTTTTTTTTTTTTTTTTTTTTTTTTTTTTTTTTTTTTTTTATATTATTTATTTAGAAACTTAATTTAAAGGAAAAAACTTCCAAAAGGTTTTGGAGACAAAGGAATATAAATATATATTATATATATCTTAATATATATATATATATATATATATATAATATATATATATATATATATATATATATATATATATATATTATATATATATATATATATATATATATATATATATTCTGTTACCTCCTACTGTCTCTATCCTCAATTTTCAGCCAAAGACAGATGTTGAACATTATGTTCGCGTCAACGATGCTTTTTCTAATGTCTTTAATTTGAAGTGTTCTGAATTTTCCACTGTATGGCTATTATTTAAACCCCAAAACCCCTTAATTGAAATTCTACAATTAAACTTGTTCTGTCTATTTATCACCTAATTCTACTGACTATAAAAAATTCTTTGACTATTATTTAAACCCCAAAATAGAGCATATTCATTCTTCTTCTTCTTTCTCTTAAATCATCAATTTAAATGATTTCAATGTTAACCTCCACCAATGACATTCATCTAGTTATTATCAGGCTTGTAAACTCGCATACCACTTTTCTACTGAGAACAAACCTTGTGTAATTGGTTCAACTCCCCCCCCCACACCTACCAGTATACCTGACCGCGTTGGAGATGGACCCAACATACTTGATCTTTTCTTAACCTCTAATCCTTCTCCTTATACTGTTAAATTCTTTCTCCATCTGGGTTACTCCGATCACCTTATTTCTGTATCTTGTTCTTGCTTCAAGTCTTCCGACAGAACGGCTCCTGCCTTCGGATAGAAGATTTTTCTGGCACTTTGGTGCTGCTAACTGGTATGAAATGCAGTTGTACTTTTCTGATTTCCCATGGAATGATTACTGTTTCCATGGGAGGGGATCTTTCGGAATGTGCAGAGCGCATAACCGAGGTGATTCTTAACGATATGGAAGCGTACATTCCATATTCTTCCTCTTCAACTAAACCTAATTAACCTTAGTTTAACTCTACTTGTTTTCATTCTATTCGCCGTAGGAACGCTGCTTTCAGGGATTACCTTCATCATCAAACTCCGGAAACTCATTCAACTTATATTTCATCCCGAATCGTGCAAAATATATTCTTCGGTATACTAAAAACTCATTTCTCCGTACAAAATGCAATAATCTTTCTGATTCCTCCTCCTCACGCCCTTTCTGGAATTTTGAAAAAAATATTAAATTTAACTAACTTTGCTTCTTCCTCTTTTCATTATCTTGTATCATCTAACGGCACAACTGCCGTTTTTCCTTCTACTGAAGATGAACTCTTTACTCAAACATTTCCCTCTAATTCCACCTTAGACGATTTCGAATCTATACATCCTCCTTCAACCCTCCAACTCATTTATGCCTAATATTGCAACTTCTTTTAAAAATGTCATTTCTGCTCTCTCTGAGCTTAACACTAAGGAGGCGTACATTGATGGTATCCTTTCTGCTGTTCTCAAAACTTGGGCTTCTGACCTTGAATCCTGCATTAGTAAACTATTTCGTCTTTGTCTTTCTACTTCGACCTTTCCTACTTGCTGGAAACGTGCAATCATTCAGCTTGTGCCGAAAAAAGGAGTACCTCCCTCAACCATCTACCATAGTCCTATTTCATTAACCTCCGTTTTTTCTAAAGCCGAGTCTCTCCTTAGCAGGGAGATTTGGAAACCTCTCAATTCTTCTAATCTAACCTCTTGATCCCCAGAATGGTTTCGAAAAGAACACTTTACTGGTGATTGGCTTTCGGTGAATCTTTCGCTGTCGCGTTAGACACATAGAAAACCTTTGATAGAGTCTAGCACAAATCTTTGATTTTCAAGCCTCCTATTTAGGAATCTATTCATCTTCTCTCATTTCTTTTCTGGACATTCTATTGCAGTTGTTGAAGAAGGCACCGTTCTTTCTTCAAACCTATTAACGATGATGTTACTCAGCTATTAATAGTGATGTTGTCAGAGATCTGCCCTATAACAACTCTTTTTTTTTATTTTTCATTAATAACCTTTCAATTACTTCATCTACTATCCACTCCTATGCCGATGACTCCACCCTGCATTATTCATTCGATATGAAAGACATCCCTCCCAACAGCAGTTAATTGACGCAAGGAGGGTGGCCTTGGAGCAACTAACCTCTGATCTTTCACGTATTTCAAATTGGGGCAGAGAAAACATAGTAGTTTTCAACACCTCAAAAACTAAAGTCCTCTAACTCTCTTACTAGACACAACCTTCCACACAACTATAACATCTTCGAAAACGCAAAACTCAAACCTTCATCGGTGCTTAATATTCTCGGTGTTTCCTTTTCTCATGATCTTTCTTGGAAAGACCACACTACTTTTCATTCTAAACAAGCTTCTAAGAAATTGGGTGCTCTAAGGCTCCTTCAAAATTTCTACACGCCACCCCAGTTGCTTTCTCTCTATAGGGATGTTAGCCCCCCCCCTTTATGGAGTAAGCCTCACACATCTGAGGTGGTTCTACTCATACAGCTCTCCTTGAAAATGAGGAGTCGAGGGTTGTTCGTTTTAACTCTCCCGCTCCCACTAACTCTCTCCAATCTCTTTTCTTCCCATCGAATCGGTGCGTCACTCTCTGTAAGTATTATCGTTATTACAACGGACACTTCTCTTCAGAACTCTCTTGTCGCATACCTGCTCTATCGAGAAGGGCTCGTGCGACACGCCTTTTTACACAGCTTCATCCTTTCTCTGTCCAATATTTTCCCCAGACTTAACCACTATGCTCAATCTTTCATGTACTCTACTGATAAAGTTTGGAACACATTCCCTTTATGTTTCCAACTTCCTTTGACTTCCACACCTTCAAGCGCCGTGTATTGAAACATGTCAGCCATAGTTGACAATATATATATATATATAATATATATATATATATATATATATATATATATATATATTATATATATATAATATATATATATATATATATATATATATATATATATATATATATATATATAACAAAATAGGAATATTATCAAATGTAGAGGGATTATAATCTGCAGGGAATCAAGTCAAAAAGCATGACAAATTTGTCGGTATATATCTTTACATTGAATAATTTTCCGAGTACGATAAAAATCAAACACTCGACATATAGATAAGAATTTTGTACAACAGTTTTGAGTACTTCCCTTTGAAGTATACTTTGGAAATAAAAAGAATATGTATCATATCTAAATAGATTTTAGACATGAAATTTCTTTCACATAGTTAAATGAAACTTTCAAGGCTACACTATTTTTTGCAAGTGCAGGTATATATATATATATATATATATATATATATATATATATATATATATATATATATATATATATATATATATATATATATATATATATATATATATATATATATATATATATATATATATTTGAAAAGGATGAGTAAAATACTGCAAAAATCTTGATTTATATTATTTGCAATGGTCCAAAATTTGACTCCTTTCGTTTCGTTGCCAAAAAAAAATTTCTCCAAAATTAATGACCTTATCTAAATTGCATCTCCAATGCTATGATAATAAAAATTGATTTCCTATTATATATATATATATATATATATATATATATATATATATATATATATATATATATATATATATATATATATATATATATAATATATATATATATATATATATATATATATAGCAGTAAGGACGGGCAAATAAGAGTAATGGTCTTTTCTGCAATTGCGCGAGAGGCTGAAATCTCAGAGACTTTCCTGACCTTTTTTTGAATGTTCACGGACTCGCAGGAACCCTTCTCCCCCAGATTCGAGCAAAATTTCAACCGAATTGAACCTTAATTAAAAAAAGGGTGAGGAAATAGAGTGAAGTGATCGTAGCGATACTTCAAGCTCAGATAAATTCCTGATACTGATTTTGGGGGTTTCACAAGACCCCCAGGGGCCACTTCCCCTGACTTTAGTCCAATTTCGATGGATTAAACCCCCAGAATGGTATCAGGAAAGAGCGTGAGGTTGATATGAGCGAAATGATTTTCAATGGCAAATCAAAATCCCATTATTCTTATCTGCAAGTCGTTAGTGATATATATATATATATATATATATATATATATATATATATATATATATATATATATATATATATATATATATATATATATATATATATATATATATATATATATATATATATATATATATATATATATATATATATATCCTTGGCGAAGTTTTACTTTAGGTGAATATAGCGAATATAGCGTACTCTCTATTACGAATTTAGATGTTTAGAGGCAATTTTTTTTGTCATATTTATATTCTTCAGAATATTCTACATCTCAACACGAGACTTCTTACCCTTCTGAGACTTTTCTGACGCAAGTAAGGAAGGAAAACATGCTTTTGATTGCAGATTCATTAGCAAGACTAAAATTTTTTATTACTCATATGGTAATGCGTCCTCTATGATTTCTTCATCCAAGATGATGGTAAGTCATATTTGATGAGAGAAGTATCAATTAATAACCTCTTCGATTTTTTCTTATAAAAATTTTTAACCTCCAGTCGATGCTTTACTATTACTATTTTTGATAAAATCGGAATATCCTCTTCATATGAGGAAATATTCCGAATACTTTTAAACAGTTTTTTTTTATCACTGCTTTTGATCTCTCTTAACTGTGGACAATTTTTTTTTTAATTTCCAGAAAGAAATTATTCCCCTTCTCAGAAGAGAGGGTTCCTACGTCTTCCCCCCTTTAAAATCCCCATTCCAGCTGACATTCAATTCCGAAAGCCTATGCAACATGCATAGGCTTAATGATAAAAAATGCATTTTTTCTCAAAAGAATATTCAAACTTCAAAAAAGAAAAAAAAAATTGCAAATACCACGACGAAGAGCGACTTGAAAAAGATAACTGTAAAAGGATAGGTAAATAAGCATTGTTCGAAGATGGTGTTTTTTATTTTTTTAAAGCATTTTAAAAATTGTTACACACACAGTTTAAATATAAATATTTATTTTAACTGCTACAAAATAGCAGCAGTTTTGTTTGTAATTCCTGGAACTGAATAGCTTCGTAGATTATATAATTATATATATATATATATATATATATATATATATATATATATATATATATATATATATATATATATATATATATATATATATATATATATATTATATATATATATATTATAATATATATATATATATATATATATATATATATATATATATATATATATATATATATATATATATATATATATATATATATATATATATATATATATATATATATATATATATATATATATATATATAGTATATATATATATATATATATTATATATATATATATATATATATATATATATATATATATATATATATATATATATATATATATATATATATATATATATATATATATATATATAATATATATATATATATATATATATATATGCGCTATCCCAGGAAAGAAGTTTAACGAGAATTTTATTTGTAATTGCAAACCATCCGTTCAGATCAACCTCACGCTTTTTCCTAAATTTTTTTTAGTGTGGGGGGGGGGTAATCCATCAAAAATGGACTTAAGTCGGGGGAAGGGCCCACGGGGGGGCCCGTAAAACCCAAAAATCGATGTCCGGAAGTTACCTGAGCTTGCAGCGTTGCTACGCCTCCCCGCACCCTCTTTCCTGAACCTTTTTTGAGGTTCAATCCGTCTGGAATCGGCTCGAATCAATGGGAAGAGCTCCGTGGGAGATCCTTGAACACAAAAAAAAGGTCAGGAAGGTACCTGAGTATGCAACATTGCGCGCAATTGCAGAAAAAGCCCGTTAGCTTATCTGGTCCGTGATATTAATA
>SEYY01000479.1:70000-77500 GCA_009176605.1 Armadillidium nasatum | reverse complement strand
TATATATATATATATATATATATATATATATATATATATATATATATATATATATATATATATATATATATACACGCATGTGTGTGTGTGTGCGCGCGCGCGTGTGCGTGTGCGTGTACGTATGCGTGTGATCATGAGACAGAAATTACTTTTCGATTGCAATTTTCGAAGCTACTCTGCTATAAATTTAAATTTGAGGTTTAAAAATAATTATATAAAAGTTTAAGTGTATAAGTATATATATATATATATATATATATATATATATATATATATATATATATATATATATATATATATATATATATATATATATATATATATATATATATATATATATATATATATATATATATATATATATATATATATAATATATATATATATATATATATATATATATATATATATTATTCTGAAGTGGAAGAGGGTTAAGGTGTCCCAACTATAATATTAAATGTATAGAAAGATAATATTACTGTTCCAGCAAATAATAATTATAATACTTTTACACACACACACACACACACACACACATATATATATATATATATATATATATATATATATATATATATATATATATATATATATATATATATATATATATATATATATATTACGTCCTCTCTCTATACTATCGCTATTACAATGGACACTGCTCTTATGAACTCTCTCGTCGCATACCTCCTCCACTGAGAAGGGCTCGTGGGATCCGACTTTCTACACAGTCTCATCCTTTCTCTGTCCAACTCTCTGACCCCAGACTTAACAGCTATGCTCTGTCTTACATATGTACTCTACTGGTAAAGTCTGGAACACACTCCCTTCTTCTATTTTTCCAACTTCCTATGACTTACACACTTTCAAACGTCGTGTATCGGTATCGGGTCACGTCGGCCTTTAATATGACCAGGCTTCCGTCTTTCCCACTAACTCTGGTGGAACTTTAGTAGGCCTCTGGCCTTTGCCCACCAGAGGGATTAAAAAAAAAAAAAAAAAAAAAAATATATATATATATATATATATATATATATATATATATATATATATATATATATATATATATATATATATATATATATATATATATATATATATATATAACCTATCCCAATTCCAGGCCACTGCACGCGAAATTTTAATCCAGAAGCCATTATCAGTAATAAAAAATCGGACAAGTTAAAATATTATTAAAGCAATAAAAGTTACAATATTTGTGATGCTCATATATATATATATATATATATATATATATATATATATATATATATATATATATATATATATATATATATATATATATATATATATATATATATATATATATATATAATATATATATATATATATATATATATATATATATATATATATATATATATATTATATATATATATATATAGTGAATGCATTTTATTTTTCTTGCCAACTTATGAATAATTTAAATTACCTAAGAGCTAAAATTATCCATTTTAAAAATTTAAAAAAAAAAAAAATGCTGAAGTTTCTGGAGCATTTTAATCTTGGTTCAGTTTATTCAGTACTTCCCCCCCCCCCCATTTTAAATTTGTTAGTTATTAATTTTATATGCGTAATATCAGTTTAGATGTATAGATTGCCTAAATACAAGTTAATTATATATTATTTCTGTTTGATAAATTCAACTTATAAAAAGTTTCTATTAATAAATTTTAACTTTTTTTATTTTCTAAGTTTAAACTTTGGTTGATAGCTGTTGGAAACGTAAGGACCGGGTGGCGATTGTTATCTGCTTCAGGATTGGGGCAGGTGTATATATATTTTACACCAATTGTTAAAACGGTTACTGTAATCACAAACGTTGCAACTAATTGGCCAAATGAATGGGGGTATTTACTGCAGAAATTACTGTACCGAATAATGCAACAGAAAAAGCCTGTGGCAAGATGAACAGTACATTTATTGAACAGCTGTCTATGAAACAAGCATCAGATGTGAATGTCTGTGAATTTGATGATTGCTAAAACCTACTGAAAGAAAGATTAAACTGGTCATCATATTATGTGCATATAATAAAAAATTTAGAACTTATAATGAAAAAATGTGTTAACTTGAGTGGTAACTTGTTCAATAATAGACAGTACTGCATGCGTTAAACTACAGTAATGTCGTACCAAATAATGGCCTTAGATTTAGTATCTGTTTGTGTATGGGAGAGTTTGAGTGAGTTTGAGTGGATGGGAAGTGAGTGTTGGTTTTCTATGTATTTTCCGTTGCATAATTTCGCATCAGTGGAATACCACCTCCCTAAGTCTTATCCTAAACCTACTGCACCCCTAACTGAGCCTCAGATATATAGGGTTAATAATTATCTTTTTTTTTTTTTACGTCTCCTCTGGTGGGCAAAGACCGCAGGCCTGCCTAATTCCACCAGAGTTGGGAAACATTCAGAATCTTGTCGCTAATGGCCAACGTGACCCGATACACGGCGTTTAAAAATGTGCAAGTCAAAGGAAGTTGGGAAAACAGATAAAGGGCGTGTGTTCCAGACTTTACCAGTAGAGTACATGTAAGATTGAGCTTAGCGGTTAAGTCTGGGGTCGGAGAATTGGACAGAGAAAGGATGAGACTGTGCAGAAAGTCGTGTCGCACGAGCCCTTCTCAATGGAGGAGGCATGCGACGTGAGAATTCAGAGGAGCAATGTCCGTTGTAATAGCGATAGTATAGAGAAAGTGATGCAACAATTCGACGGGAAGAAAGAGACTGGAGAGAGAGAGAGTTTTTGAGGCATTGAAAACGACCATGTTTTCTCTGCCCCAATTTGAAATACTAGAAAGATCAGAGGTCAGTTGCTCCAAGGCCATCCTTCTTGAATCTATCAACTGCTGTTGGGAGGGACGTCTTTCAAATTGAAAGGAGTAATGAAGGGTGGAGTCATCAGCATAGGAGTGTATAGGAGATGAAGTAATAGAGAGAAGGTCATTGATGAAAATTAGAAAAAGAGTTGGGGATAGGACAGATCCTTGAGGAACACCACTATTTATAGATTTATAGGAAGAACGGTGGCCAGTCTACAACAGCTGCTATAGAACGACCGGAAAGGAAATTAGAGAGAAGGTCACAGAGAGAAGGATAGATTCCGAAAGAGGGAAGTTTGGAAATCAAAGCTTTGTGCCAGATTCCATCGAAGGCTTTCGATATGTCTAGCGCCGACAGTGAAAGATTCACCGAAACCCCGAAGAGCGGAGGACCAAGAGTCAGAAAGTAGAGAAAGAAGATCACCAGTAGAACGTTTTTTACGAAAGCCATACTGGCGATCAGAGATAAGATTGGAAGAATTGAGGTGTTTCCAAATCTTCCTGTTAGGGATAGATTCGAAAACTTTAGAAAGAACGGTGGTTAAAGAAATAGGGCGATAGTTAGAAGGCTGAGAGTGGTCCCCCTTCTTCGGCACAGGTTGAATGAGCGCACGTTTCCAGCAAGAAGGGAAGGTCGAAGTAGAAAGGCAAAGAAGAAATAGTTTACCAAGGCATGGTGCAATCTCGGAAGCACAAGTTTAGAGAACTACAGGAACAATACCATATATATATATATATATATATATATATATATATAATATATATATATATATATATATATATATATATATATATATATATATATATATATATATATATATATATATATATATAAAGGAAAATGCAGAATATTAATTAAACGATAAATTCAAAACAAAAGAATGAATGTGTATATTCTAAACCAAGAAAAGAAAAAAAAAATAAATAAAGAAAAAATAAAGTTTTTGTTGACATAAAAAAATATAGTGAAAAAACGCATTTAAAATATAATTAAATATACATTCTGAATACAATTTATTTATTTGAATAAAATATTCTTTTAAAGGATTTATAAATATATAAATAAATAAATAAATTAATAAAAGTTTCCATTAATTTTTTTTAACTAATATATTTTTTTTTAAAATTGCAAATAAAATATTTTTATATAAATTATATATATTATATATATATATATATATAATATATATTATATATATATATATTATATATATATATATATATATATATATATATATATATATATATATATATATATATTATATATATATTATATATATATATATATATATATATATATATATATATATATATATATATATATATATATATATATATATATATATAAAAATGTTGTTTTTACAATTTTCAAAAAAATTTCTATCAAATAAAATTATTAAAAAGTAAAAAAAAATAAATTGGAAAAATTTTTAGATTCTTTTTATTTATTTATTATTTTCATTATTTTTTTTTTTTTTTTTTTTTTTTTTCATTTAAATTTTCATTTAATTATATATTTTAAATTAAGTTTTTTTTCCTTTTCCTTTTATATATTCATGCCAAATGAAATTTTTCATTTCTTCTATTCTCCGATTAAAAAAAAAAAAAAAAAAAAAAAAAAAAAAAAAAAAAAAAAAAAAAAAAAAAACAACAACATTGGAACATACGTTGAATATTTCTTCTGTAATTTATTTTTTTTAAATTCCTATTTTTTTTAGGTTATTTTTAATTATATTTTCCTTTTCCTTTCCATTCTATTAATATATATATATATATATATATATATATATATATATATATAATATATATATATATATATATATATATATATATAATATATATATATATATATATATATATATATATATATATATATATATATATATATATATATATATATATATATATATATATATATATATATATATATATATATATATATATATATATATATATATATATATATATATATAATGATTTTGAAATGCAAAGCGCCATATTTAGGCAAGAGAGTTCTTTTTATAGTCAATAAGAAATTATATAAAGAATGAAAAAAATTTAATGTTGAATTCGTACTACTTCGTCTGAATAATAACACACGTCCTTGACACACAAACAAATCTTGGTCTTATAAATAGAGATATAGTGCCTATTTTTGAGAGTCTGCATTCATATTGCTTCAATTCACATTTTAAATATCATTTTGTGTTATAATTTGTTCCAATATTTTGTAACAAAATTAACCTTATTGTCAGACTATATACCGACAAGTATCAATATATTTATAAGCATGCTTTTCAAGTATTTTGTTCAACCACGCACAGCTCTTTATAATATATATATATATATATATATATATATATATATATATATATATATATATATATATATATATATATATATATATATATATATATATATATATATATATAATAATACAAAAAGGAATGATATAAAGTAATATTAAATTCGAGCGATGCGCTTCCCTTATAAAAAAAAAAAAAAAAAAAAAAAGTTGCGAATGAACATCAATCAAAGCGCATCTAAGGCAAGACAATATATCTCGATTAAAAACTGAAATAAAATAAAAAAAATAAAAAATAAAAAATAAAATAATAAATAATATAATAATAATAATAATAATAATAATAATAATAATAATAATAATAATAATAATAATATTGATTTTTATTAAGTTTAACTAAAAAACTGAAACAAAATTTATTAAATAAGTTATGAAAATACTAATATTATACGATACTACTACAAATAATAGTAATAATTATGATAATAATAATAATAATAATAATAATAATAATAATAATAATAATAATAATAATAATAATTTGCTAATAAAAGGAATTTAAGATTGTAAAAAAAAAAAAGTAAAAAAATAAACAAAAGTAAAAAAAAGTAAATAAAATTTTCCACAAACAATTTCACTAATCGTAAATGTTTCTAATGACAAGGGGCGTGATTAATTTAAATTAATATTTCAATTTTATTTTTAAAATGACAGATTCAATTAAATCATGTAAGTATTTCATTTGTTCCATAAAATTATAAATGTTGCTCTTATTTCATATTTATTACAAGTTGTTAAAAATTAACACACCTAACCTAACATCCTATCTACCGTGGCTCAAACGGTAGAGTGATTGATTCACGTGCTTGAGGGTGTCGGTTCGATCCAACTTGCGGATCCTAGGTAAATGCTACCTAGAAAAGTTCATCCCCTCGAAAAGGGGATGTGAACTTTTTCAAAAATAAAAATAAAAAATAAAAAGATAAAAAAAATAAATAAATATTATGTTATAATATTTCTGATACCGTCTGATTATTAAAAATTAACACACCTAAACTACTATCAATCATAACGTTCCTGGTTCTATCTTTAAGTTAATTACTTTCTAGTTTATCCAATATAAAAAACGGCTCCCCGAATACGTGGTATGTCTCAATAGGTCCCAAGAGGTTAAAAGTTTGGTATGAAGCGGTTATTTTTTTCCTTCTCTAGACTACGAAAGGTAAAAGCGATAAATTAGAATTATCGTTCTCGTTCGACACAAACGTCAAATTGAATCCCAGTTGAGACATACTTTTAACTATCCTATAATAACTTTATTTGTTAATAAAATATATTAAAATATCCAACATCATTATAAAAAAAGATTATCTACATAAAAGTGTTTTACAATAGAAAATAATCACACACAACAAAAATAAGACAGTTCCTAATTACAATATATTAATAATTATTATATTAAAAAAAAAATTAAAAAAAAAAATACATAAATAAATAAATTAACAGCATGCAATATGTTAAGAGAATATTAATTATTATGCATTCGCTGCGAGGAACATCAAGGGGATTTGATCCATCAGAAGTAGAATTTTTTAGAATTTAATTCCATTAAAAGTTCTGTTTAAAATAGTTGTTCAAAAAAAAAGATATTATTATCATTATTATTATTATTATTATTATTATTATTATTATTATTATTATTATTATTATTATTATTATTATAATATATATATACTGGTTTATATGTTTTCTAATTTTATAGCTTAGCATTTAAGATTCATGTGTCTAATTATTATTATTATTATTATTATTATTATTATTATTATTATTACTGTTATGATAATTATTAATAGTAGTAGTAGCAGCAAAAAAATTTATTTTTTTAATTTGTTTTTATTGATGATTTGGTTTCGTACTACTATATCGATTGTATAGTCTTAGTAATAAGACCAACAAGGTCTGCGTTATTATGTAAAAATTTTAAATGTATATAACGATAAAACAAAGCAACAACCACTAGCTGTAAACAAGCTGAAGAGAAGAGTGTTGTTCTCTAACGAAGGTGAAGTCGTAGCAGGTTTCCTCCGTCTTATGGATAGGGTTGCATCAAAGGCTAAGAGACTTAGAAATTGTTCCGCATTTTCTAATTCACTTGACCCGTTATTTTTGGGACGTGACGTTGGTCCCTTCGTCTCTTTTCTATAAGTACTACAGCAGCAAATGATCGAGAGAACTGTCCATTCGTATACCTACGCCTTTACAACGACCTCGTAGCACAACGGGTGCAATGTCTGCACATAAATTTTGAGTGGACAGAGGTAACTCCGGGTTTGTCCGCTGTGATGCTTCATTTC